>CAMPET010000145.1:121043-155685 GCA_946803715.1 Beroe ovata
GTGTGTGTGTGTGTGTGTGTGTGTGTGGGTGTGTGTGGGTGCGTTTGTGAGGGTGCGTTTGTGTGGGTGCGTTTGTGAGGGTGCGTTTGTGAGGGTGACTGTTTGTGTTTGTATGTGTGTTTGTGTCTGTGTCTGTGTGTGTTTGTGTCACTGTATGTCAATGTGTCATTATCAATGCTCGCGGTGGTAACCAATAGAAACAATGAGTTGGTTATTTTAACAAGATAGAAAAGTAGTACAAACTCTTAGTCCAAATACTTGAATCTTGGCCATGCCCCCAATCAATAGTTTAGTGCTCTGCACTATAGCAGTACTTACTCTAATAACCACTACTACTCATCACTCTACTATGTATTAGCATGAGCATTATATACATGATTTGGGTACGGAATACCCAACTTCTACCCAATGTCGGGAATTCCGTTTCCCGCTATCTTCACGGCTACGATCTCACAATGATACCCTCCTCAGTACTAGAGTTCGGTGAAACAACCGTCAATGTCCCTAACTCGGATACTTGGGGCATCCTACTGAATTTCGTGCCACTACTGCCGCAGCTGGATGCTTCTGAAGAAGACACAGAGATGTCTTTCTTTTGTTTGAGATATTTCTTCATCCAAAACATCTGAAAATGAAAGCCAAATGTCAATATGATTGAACGTTATACATTTTGCAAGAAGAGAGATCTTTGTCAATAGATCCTGTTCGGCACCCTATTTATTGAATTGATAGAATACATGCCTCATTCTTCTTTTTAGACTTGCACTTGCAAAGGCCACAACACGTCAAGCACTGGTACAAACACCCGAACATCTTGAGAAGCTTGGTCAGGATTCCTATCACTATGGCAACCAAGATGCACACCACGGTGATAATTACCCCCTCAACCCAGGAGGGTTTACCCCCCGTAAACCACTGAACGGGGTTGAGGTATTTTCCCCATGTTGAGAGGGAGAGAATGTCGTCGTGTTCTGCCCGTTCATACTCGATTTCGTCCTCAGGGACGGCAAATTTCGAGTTTTTGTCCTCCGTACAGATCACCTACAGAGGCAGGGGTTAGCCAGGAGGCTGATAAGGGGCTCCCCGGTTAGAAATCCTCGGTTAGTTAGTGCAATGGAACTGGGAGGTAAGGAGAAATCCTACAATGGGTCGTGTTTGGGTAGGAGAATTAACAGCTACCACTAGTCATGAGTCCTCATGAATGAGGATTAAGTCCTCATACAACGCAATCTCCCCCGACCTGTTTGCAAATCTCGCTCCTCTGATCTCCTCCCCGGGGCTTGACACAAACCTCCGCAACCTTCCCTACCACATCTCCTCCTCCCACCGCAGCTGATGACGCCATCTTCCTATCTCGGCACACACTGCTGATCCTGATGTACCGCTGGTACTCAGGGGTGTGACGGGTAGGAATGTGGAGGGAAAAATGGTCGCCTTCCGAGTACAACTTCTGGAAAGAGGGTGATATTGGAAAAATAGCAAAATTTAAGGTCAATAATAATGCTTGAAGTGGGTGATGGAAACATCTAATAAGATTAATGGTAATTGACTTCTCCGCCGACGCCACCTTTGCGCCCACAAAGTGCCCCCTTTTGGGGGCGATAAGGGGGCGTCGGTAGAGCAGTCAATGACCAGATTAAATCCTGCCGACAATACCTCGACTGTTCCATCGATGCTCCCTGAGGCACCAACAGCAGTCAGATTGAGGATGCGATTGGAAAACTTATCGAGCATGATGTGTCCCTCGAAATCAGCAATGTACGACTTGTCGTGGATGAAATCTATCTTACTCTTCTCGTTGAATGTAAGCTTCAAGTTGAGAAGTGGGGAGGTCCTGGGAGAGAGAGAGATGAGGGAGAAATGGAGAAGGATGGCCAGTTTCAATGAATTTTCCTGTCCTTGTCTTTTTTCAATTATAATTTGTGAAAGAGGATGTCTATTTGACCGACTTTAGTCAAACAGAGAATAGATGTAAACTGAGCTGTCTCTGTACTGACCATTTCACTCCCACTTTGGTTCCCACTTTCACTCCCACTTTGCTGCAAGGATCATATCATACCTGTGATATGCGATGACTTGACGAGAAGTATCATTCCGAACCGCTTTCTGTATCTTCCCGAACAGGTAAGTGTGGACTGTCTCAGCTTCAGATGGATATCTGTTGTAGTAGGAAGCAGCAAAATCTGTCGGGAGGAGGGGGGGTAGAGTCAAGACCGTATTAAAGAGAATGATCGGGTACGGAATAGTCTTGCCCTGAATTTCTGAAGTGAAGGTATTGCTAAAGGAATAATATTGCTCTGAACTTGTCTTTCATCAGAATCTTCAGGACACCAACACTACGACGGATATTGTTCTCGATTCTATACCCACTGACTTGTATCGAGCAAGTTTTCGCCACAGTTCTGTGTCAAAGCTGAGAATGCGTCTCCGACAATACTCTTCCTAATCGTTTCCACGCCGTCCTGGACTTTGTACCAGCCCAGTTTGTTCATGTCCCACTCGTTCAGTCTGCGGTGTCGGAAATGGTGTCAAAGATGCCGCGTGATACGTCATAAACTGGTGTCAGCGATAGATCATGAACGACTGGAGTCGATGAAATGTCAAAAACTGTTAGCGTTGGATCATGACCAGGTACCAATGTCAACGATACTGGTGTCAATGAAACTGGTGCAAATGGAATGTGGAAACAGCTGGTGTCAACGAAACTGGTGTCAATGAAACGACATTGGTGTCAGTGAAACTGGTGTCAATGAAATGTCGAAACACCTGGTGTCAATGAAACTGGTGTCAATGTAACTGGTGTCAACTCACCCGTTAATCTGCACATTTGTCTTCAGTTCCCCTGAGTTTGTTCTCCCGAAATACCAGCCGGGAGGGAGCAGACTAGCCGTGCTGGAACTCACAATATTCATCGTAACTGTGGAGAGCAGGGAGTTGTGAGTCAATGATTAAGTTGCTTGTTTCAAGAAAAGATGGGGATCTTGGATGCGACAAATTCGTCAAATCACTGGCAACTTGGAAACTTTATCATATTACAAAAACAAACCATGCGTTCACACCAGCTATAATCAGCATACGCCACGCCAATCCCACTCTTCCAACACACCAATCTCATCAGAGGTCACGCCACTATCCAAATCCACGTTGTACACCCTATCCTTGACCAAATGTTCGTTGGTTTTCATGTCGATTACGTTGAGTCGGAGTTGAGCTACTGTCACGGGACTGGCTATCTCAACAGCTCGATAAGTGTCGGCTGAAAATCTGAAATCCCAGGAGTAATTGTCATTGTCATTGTTCCAATTATGATAAATATAATCTTCTATTCACTGTTTGACATCAAATCGTATCGCGTATTGAGACCGGAAAACCAAGAAAACCTAGAAATTGTAGGGCTACATGATAAAACCTGGTTATATCGAGGTTACAACAGCTCTGCCCTGAACCAGTGAACATGAGACACCCCTCGAGTGTCTGTCCGTCATCATACCAGTTAACACACGTGTCAGCATTCTTGTCATACCTGAGAACACGTGAGTGAACTGAATATCAGATTGTCAAACAGACCACACGGACACATAGACACAGACTGGTAAAGTTATTCATAACGAGACGAACAAAGACACATGGAGGGACTCAAAGACACGAAACGAAAGGGAGAAACGAACATCAACTCACTTGTCACAGGAGTCAGTATCAGAGTCGCACTGGTTGCTGAAACCCGGGCAGTCACACCAACACGTGACTTCCGTCCCAGGGATTGCGAATTCGTACGTGTTTTTGTAGTTGTACACGTGTTTTAGAGTGTCGTACGTGATGGTGTAGAGTTCAGTTCGTTCCACCTCGACGCCGGGAATGTGTGTGGTGTAGTTGTAGGATCGTCTGCGGGGCAGACTTGAGAAAAGGCGGAAATTGGGGGTGAGAAAGAATGGGAAACGGTTGAGAAACTTGATAATCAAAGCACTTGGCAGTGACGGAAACTTTCACTTTTCACCAGCACTCACTTGTAGCAGAGTGTCTCATCAAGACCAATATTACTGCTTATCACCGTCTTGACACTCCTGACACCCCCCTTATTTGTTTCGAGCTCCATTTCCCCGGTTAAGGACCCGGACGGCTGAGAACACAGGGTGGGTAGGTTGAAAGTGGTTGCGTTGTCGAGCAACACGGAGAACAGGATGAGAAACATCTTATCCTGGGTTGCTGTAAACTATGAGAAATGGGGTGTTACAAATAGGGTCAACCGTTGGGTGAAAAACAACAATATGACAAGCTATTAAATCGTGAATCAATGGTAAAAGTAGGGATATAAACAAGGAAAAGACGCCACCTGTAAATTGATCCCGGAAAGCAGACAAGATAAACGGCACGTCACGTGTTGTTACCATGACAACCCACGTGCTGTAATCACACTTTAGTCCTAGCAACGAGCAACTAGTCACGTGACAGAACAATCTGGCGGATCATTTCGTCATATGACATCGATTTCGCACGTAGGAATATCATGCCCGGCAATTGTTGCTAGCTCTCCAAAAGTCATGGTCTTTGCCTAAAAGTGGTTGTACGGGTGGTGAAAATGACAAAATTAGTTGCTGAGTTTATTCCTAAAGTAATGCTACAAACATCTCGACAATTCGATATAATGATGATACCGATTGCATGCAAGCCTATTGAATCGACAAAATAGACTGGGCTGAGTTAGAAACACGGGAAAGGACGAGGGTAAAAGTTCATTATTTTGAGAATCTTTAATATCCATTCATTTTGCATTACTTATTCCTAAAATCAACAGTCTCTTGAACAATCAAATCATTATCTGAAATCTACAAGTTAAACTATTTACATTTGCCTAGTGCTTATCAACAAATTCATAAAAACGAACACATCACAAAATCGGAAATCGCAAGCTATTTCATTTTTCAAATCTCGGAAGTCTGATTGATCAAGAACTCAGTTGCATATCTGAGTTATCTTGTGGACAGGCTTGGCAAAAGAGAAAGCGGGCATTCTTGGCTTTACTGCGGGCAGGTTCGGAGCATACATGCCTGGTCCTGGTATGTATTCTGCGGGAAACGGGTATTCAGAGTATAACCGTCTTAAATTAGACCTTTCAATTCCTAGATCTAATAGTTGCCCACCCTTCTCATGGACCAATATCTTATCTAAAGTATAACTCACTGTTCTTTATCCAAGGGTCGTACGAATAGTCCTTCCTAACCATGGTATAAGACGGTGTACTGTTGTAAGTCAGCCTTGTTGATTTTGTGACATCATAAGCGTTCGGGCTGGGATCCAAACCTACTGAGAAATTCACAAGTTTTGAAATATCTTCAAGCTTTGGCACATGTGCGCGCCATGGCCTGCAAGCCGCGCGCGCGACATTATTATCAAGGTGAGTGTTGAAATAAAAAGAGTAGATCAGCAAATATGTCCCGCGCGCGAAGCAAACCAAAATGTAGAGCGCGCTTTCGTTGCCACTTTGCGACACAGTAATGGAGGTTTCCGCACATTATTACAAGTTTATACGAATACGATCTTGCATAGATTCAGTCTTAAGAAATTGTGAAGATTGAGCAAATTAATCTTTACGGTTGTAGCTCAGTTATGTTTATTGTTCTACATGGGCCATGGATTAATTGGGTCATGGAATAATTGGGTCATTGTTCATCGTTCATTGGCCCAGATCACTAAACATCCTCCGCCAGGAAGCTCTCAATCTCCTCCACAGTTCTTGGCAGATCATGCGAGAGCAACTCCACTCCATCCTCAGTAACAGCAACAACATCCTCAATCCTCACTCCGCCCATCCCTCTAAACTCCTCAATCCTCGATTTGTTCAGGAACCTTGCTTTTGCCGGGTCTTCATATGCTGCCTCAATCAGGACATCTGGGAAATACACGCCAGGCTCCACAGTGACGACCATACCCTTTTCCAGAACAACAAGAGATGAATTCCTCGTCCTAGCTACATCATGTACATCCAGCCCTATGTAATGTGTCAAGCCGTGCGGGTAGAAAATATCGTCAATCAGCGCCTCTTTCATTTCCTCCGCTGTCCCGTTCACCAGAAGCCCGCCCGCAATAAACTCCCGCAGGATTGTCAACTCGGAAATATCATTCATATCAGCCCACGTCATACCAGGTTTCATAGCGGCGATCACAGCTCTATTCGCTGCGAGGCACGTCTCGTAAACCAGTCTCTGATTATCGGTGAATTTCCCGTTAGCAGGCCAGGACACAGTGACATCGGTTGTGTAGCCAGCGTACTCGCCCCCCACATCAAACAGTAACATATCTCCATCCTCCACCATCCGGTCATTGGGTTCACCAGCATGGCCATAATGCAGGACAGCCGTATTCTCGCCACTTGCACAAATACTAGTATAGCCGTTAAATCTCATGCCACCTCGAGTGTATATGTAGTGTTTGAACGTCGATTCCCCCTCATATTCCATTCGTCCGGGCCTCATCATTTTCATCACTTCCCGGTGTGCTTCACAACTCAACTGTGTAACGTATCGCATGATCTTCAACTCTTCTTCAGTTTTGATAGCCCTCAGTGCTGCCATTTCCAGGTAGAGAGTCGAGTCATCGACTGAGAAATTCTCAATTCCTGCAAAGAAAAGTGCGGGGAGATTCGCACCGCTGTAAATGTTTGAACCACTCATCGTAAGAAGGACAGGGGGATTCACTTCTGATGAAAGTGTGGTCGCCATTTCATCTACGTAGACCACACTATCAACCCCATATCGCTGCCGGAAATACTCGGGGGTTTTGAGGGGTCCCATCCACACAGCATACGAATCCGGGAGTCGCGGCATGAATAGGTAACTCACACAACCAGACAAACTCACAGCTCCATAGAAATCTGCCTCCACAACCCCAAACAACCACATGAAATAAGACTCCTGCTGGAATTCTGTATCTCTATCCGAATCGTACATAGTTTCCTGAGTCCCGCCCTGCAGGACCATAACAGCGTCAGAGTCGATACCTTTCCCCGCTAACCTCTCACAAAGCCTCCTCCGATTATCTTTAAACAGAGAGTTGGGGATTCTGAGTGTCCCTGGCCCGACTTGGTAATAATCAGGGATGTCCGGTTCATTTCGGTTATAGTACAAGGAATGGGTGATCAACGCCAGCAACCCATCCACATTTTCCTCCGCAGTTTCCCGGATTTGACTTGGCGGCAGCTCAAACCCATAGGTCCCGTTATCTCGCAATTCCACAGTGTACGCATCAACCACGCCCAGTTCTAGATGGGCCCAGTCCGCGCTACTACCGCTGTGTGGATAGAGAGATGCAGCCCGCTGAGCAGTGTACAATGTCCCGTGTCGACCCCGTATCGCGTCAACCACAGCACGACCAATTTGTTGATAGTGTGGTTGATGCTCGGTTATTGTATCGGTTGTGTACCCCAGAGGGGTTAGGAATAACTGTGAGTAGCTGTGGTAGGAGACGTAGATTTTCAACAGATCCTTTCTACTCTCGAGGTAATTCTTCACGGCAGCGGTGTTATGTTGGTCGAATGGGGCACCACCAGGATAAACATTGCTGCAAGGATTAGAGCTAACCCCGGATGTTGCCCAGAAATCAGTTCCCCAGTTCCTATTCGGGTCGGTACCTAAACATTTCTCAGTGAAGCAGCCCCCGAACCAGTTGGTTTCGTTCTTGAAACATCCGGATGGTTTTCGTGTTTTACGCCATAGCCGGTCGATTTGTGTGTGCTCACATCCATCTGGATTCAGACAGGGAGCGATAACAAATTGAAACATTTCCAACAGTTCCTCCACCTCCTTCTTCTTCTCCTCCTCTTCCAAACCCAGGAAAGTGTGGATGAAGTAGGTCACCGTTGCTGGGGAAACCCATTCCCGTGCATGTATCCCCCCGTCAATCCAAATCATTGGTTTGGAATCGGAGCTCGAATCGGCAATGTTCTTCGTGATTCTCAGGGCTATGATCTTCCTCCCCTCGTAGGTATCTCCCGGCAAATCAAACAGTTCCACCATATCACTGTGATTAGCGGATAACGCTTCCAGATGATCATACAACACATCCAATTTGTGATATGTTTCAAAGTTGAAATGGCCTGGTTTAACTGCTGAATTGAGCAGGAGCAATTTCTCCTCCTTGATTGAGCTCCCTACATTGGAGTTCAGCACTGTGCTGCCGTCGAATATTCCAGAATCAGCGAGGGAAAACTTGGGGTTTACTACGGTGTCAATGAACCCAGCGTGACCATCAGATAGGAGGTCGAGAACACCTTCAGCTTCTAATTTGAGGAGTGATTCCATAACTGAGGGTGATCGTAGGGGGACACGGAGGATCTGTGGGAGGAATTAGCCAATGAAAAACGAGAATAGATATCATGTGATCGGGTTATTGACCAATAGGAGTGAGCGGCTTACCTTGTAATTTTCATATGATTTGGTGGGGTACCTCACGGAATTTGTGTCCACCAGGGGCACTAACAAGAGAGGGAACACAAAAATTCGCCACATTGCGATCAAATGAACAATCAACGCATGATCGATGGAGAACCCGTGTTGAAATTAGATTAGGGATGAGCCACTGATAAGAGAATGAAAACTGATTCCGTAATTTGAGCGAGATCATCGACAATCCATGTGAGGGACCCGTGTTGTTACCTCCTTTCCTCATATACTCTCAGCTTTATCATGTTTTTATGATAATAAAATATCGGTGAAACGAGGCTGTGGTATGAATTTTTGGGAGGAAGGGATCGCCATCAGCAATCGATACATCGTTCATTTATTTTCTAGCTCATTCTCTAGGCACAATATTGTTATCATTCATCATTCATCACAATCATTTATATCCCTTCTCCATCATTACCCCCTGGCGTGCAGTCATCCACTCATCAAAATATGTGTGAAATAGTTATAAATAGCATCGATAACAGGCAATACGTGTGAGAAGTGCGCGCTTCCCACGGATTACACATTTATATCACGAAAACTTCACCGATTAGCACCGATTTTGCAATGAAAGTTCCCCGAAACATCGAAATCTCTCCCCCCCATCTCGAATTTCACTCACGTTTTACGGTTGTCGTTGGTTTAATCCCAAAAGATGAAGCTGGACCACAGGGCAGATGAGGCAATCTCTTTCCCAAACAGTTGAACTCATATTCGTGACTTCCTATTTCAGGCCACTGAGAGGAGAGGGGAAGTCGAACACAATGAAATATTTTGGAGAATTATCAGATTTGAAGTTTTATTTGACTTCGGTTTATGTTTAAATTGATTTTGAACTATAATGCGCGCTGCCATGGACAGGGGAAATCAATGATTTTGCATTGTTTGCTACCCACAGGTTTGAAAAATAAGCAGCACAAGTGCCAGTATTCCAGTAAAGTCTTCATTACAGACCCTTAAAATCAGAGTATGAAAGTGTGGGATCATCCACTTGACTTTTTACAAGATAAGAAATCCGAGGAAAATTTTTCCTCAGTTTAGCGACAGATAAAGGGTGTTTTTGGACTAATTTTTGACGTAGAATCCGAATCTGAAAGAATTATTGGGCTAGCTTGATGGGAAATCGGTCAAAATTCCAATTCCTTCACAGTTGTGATATTTAAAGTCGCGTGAAAGATAGCTCTTCAGGGAAGCAAGATAGAGCCAAAATTCGTTCAGAAATCGATTCAGCATCAAAAAATACGTAGGAATCGATGATTTTTGCATTTAAATTGAGCAAAAAATTTTTCCGGTTTTGGTGTGTCCCATTGATTTTCGTGTTTTTGCACTGTTTGCTTCCCACAGGTTTGAAATTGTGTTTTGGGCGTGGTTTTACGGCAAGTATGAACACTTCATAATCGCAACGAGGGTTGTTCCTTGTAGTGTGATAGTAGGAGAGATGATTTGGTGAAAAATAAGCAGCACAAGTGCCAGTAAAGTCTTCGTTAAAGACCCTCAAAATCGGAGTATAAAAGTGTGGGATCATCCACTTCACTTTTTACTGATGCCCAGATAAGAAATCCGAGAAAATTTTTTTCTCACTTAAGTGGCTCGCAAAGAGTGTTTCTGGCCTATTTTTTGACGTAGAATCCGAATCTGGGAGAATTATCGAGTTATCTCGATGGGAAATCGCTCAAAATTCCAATTCCTTCACAGTTGTGAGGATAAAAGTCACGTGATGGATAGCTCATCAGGGAAGCGAGATAGAGCCAAAATTCGTTCAGGAATCGATTCAGCGTCAAAAAATACGTAGGAAACGGTGTTTTTCACATTAAAATTGAGCAAAAAATTTTTCCGGTTTTGGTGCGTCCCATTGATTTTCGTGTTTTTGCACTGTTTGCTTCCCACAGGTTTGAAATCGTGTTTTGGGCGTGGTTTTACGGCAAGTATGAACTCTTCATGATCGCAACGAGGGTTGTTCCTTGTAGTGTGATAGTAGCAGAGATGATTTGGTGAAAAATAAGCAGCACAAGTACCAGTAAAGTCTTCATTAGAGACACTCAAAATCGGAGTAAAAAAGTGTGAGATCATCCACTTCACTTTTTACTGATACACATAAGAAATCCGAGAAAAATTTTTTCCCACTTTAGTGACTGGTAAAGAGTGTTTCTGGCCTATTTTTTGACGTAGAATCCGAATCTGGAAGAATTATTAAGCTAGCTCGATGGGAAATCGCTCAAAATTCCAATTCCGTCACAGTTGCGAGGATAAATGTCACGTGATAGATCAGGGAAGCGAGATAGAAATCGTTCCTGACTTTGATCACAGTGCCGGTAATGCCGGTAAATGGCACACAAATTCCAGTTTTGTATATTACAGTGCAGAGCGCAATAATCTTCCTCTCTGGACAACAAATCACCATGGAAACAGGAATTACTTCTCCAAATTACATGGAAATTCACTGAACTATTGACTCGCCACTTGATAGGGAACGTAAGAGGATAGGGTTTGAATTTAACAACGACCGATCTCAGATCAGATACGGGAAGATGCAGATGAAAAGTAGTATCGGTTACTTACTTTCTCCTCAAAGTTAGTTTTTATCTTCCACACATCATTGGTCGCAAACCAGGCTTTCTCCCAACTTGTCCTGCCTTTGCCAAACCCTCCGTCTGCGATAATAAACTTTCAATAAGTTTGAGAAAGCTGCCAACTACCTATCTATACGTGCTTAGTGGATATTTTATCATTTATTGGATAGTTCATATTATTGAATTAAAGCCAACAAATCGCCGGTCTTGTAATCGAGATAAAATAGATATTGAATTTCAAACATATGGGTAATACTTACGTAAACCAAATAAATATTATGGTATCTCACACGTTTGATTTTGATGGAGACTCACCTTTTTCACCTAGCTTCTGACCGAATGAGTAACTCGGTGCGGTGGGGGAGAGAATGGGGTAGTACTGGTCTGGAGCAGGTCGTGGTGAGGGCAGTCTCTCAGCAAATCTCGGAGTATTGACTGGAGGAGAATTGGAGTTGTAACATGTGATGAATTTACATGACATGTGATGAAAAGTCTATAACATGCATTGTAACCGGTTGTATTGTAATGCACAATGCATGGTACAGGTATCATAAATGTTTCTATAAAATTCTAACTGCATAAGAGTTGTTAAATGTTTACTTGTCACTATTGTATGTTACATTTACATGATATTTTAAGCAACATCACACGGCCCAAGGCTATAGCATAATATGGTAAGCAAGATTTTCAGTGTTTAATTCATCAGCTGCTACAACAGTAAGATAATTTCAGGACTGTATGTACCATCATGCACTGCAGTGTAATATACAGTGTAAATGTGCTTGATTTTAAAACTACAATCAAGCTGAGATTGCAACTGACTCCATTAGGGAGGTCATTATAATGATTTCACTATCCATGAATTGGAACTGCACATTGGGGAACAAACCCTCTTTTTTCAAGGGAACTGTTGGAATTGTATAGGGAATATGCATTTCTCTTGAATATTCTGAAACATTCATCAGACATATGTATTTGTAATGATATTAACATTTCACATGCTCATGGCAGGACCATGTTTGTTGGTGTGAAATAACCATGAGCTATAAGTGAGAGTTTGAACTAATTTAGAAAAATACTCACTGCTTTCAGAGATCTTCTTCCGGGGTGGAGGAGAAGGGGGAGAGTGGTATTTGTTTTGAAAATGCTGAGTATGTGAGGCAGCCCGTCTTGGCGGCAACTCACCTCCATAGCCCCTGCATTGATATATCTGTCATGTGCGAATATTCTATTATTCTGATATAACTTATAAGGATATTGGAGATGTTTTATCTAAAAACTCTTTTCTGAACTAACCTGTTTTGAGAAGCATTTCTTGTTCTTGTTTTGAAATGTTTGTATGTTGAGCTATCTGTTGCATTAGGAGGTTTCACAACAACAGCAGCCTTTGGTACAATTATCTCTGCTGCATTAAATAAAAGTTATGCTGTGTGAAGCAGTGATACTGTTGTAGAATAATACTGCGTTAAATTGTACATGTCTACAGTATCAAACCTTGGCCTTGAGTCATTGTTCACATCATCATAGACATACCATAGAGTTTATCTATCAAATATAACATCATTTAAAGCTATAAACCAAGTTGAAAATCAAACACAATACTTCTACTGAAGATGATTAATGAAACAAGAGCATGAACTTCACAGAATAAGAATGTATTATATTGTGCTAGAAAATTGACAGTGTAAATAAGGAAAAAAGGGGCCAGAATATGAATGTTGAGCAGTTACAACTGTGAGAGCATATTATGTGATATGTAAAAGGAAAAATTGAAGCAAAAAAATTGAAAGCTAGAAATTTTTCGTTCCTGGCATTGCAATTAGCATAATTTAGCGTTTATCAGATTGCCTGGCAATGCTAGGCCCTCTGACGCGAGCCGCATTGTAGGATTTTACCCTACCCTCGGTGCGCGCGATTTTCAATCCGCCAGCAAGGGTAGGGTGAAATCCTACAACGAGCCGCAAAGCAGTGAGCGTCAGTTAACGATGGCTGAGCGCTTGTGGCGCGTGCGAAATCCCGGCCTATCAAAGACAGGCAATAATCAAATTAAATTTAGTGGGCGGGACCTTAATTGTTCTTTTTGCGCGCCTTCAGCTTCATCGGATCGCGATGATTTTAGCGCACGCCGCGCGCTTTGCAGACGATGGTCTGCGAATCACGCGCGCAAGAAACAGAGCTATTTCAAGAGGCTGAGTCATATATTGCAATGCGCGGTGTTTGATCATGCAAACATTGAAACAAATTGACGCGCACGATTACTGAGCGCATCAGTTTATTTTCGCTAAACATGAACGCACTGTTGGGCTGTATAGAATACATTCAGCTGGCCGATAACTCTACCACCCTCGCAGTCAATTCTTACCACAAAATGACATTTCTTTGGTTTGTAATAATTCATTGCTTCATACTGAATTGGACTCTTAGCATGGAAGTATAAAACGATTATATTATTTCATCATTTGGTAATGACAATGCTAGTGCTACTAACCCTTCTTTGCTCTTATTTCATCAGTACTGTAGTTTACATCTGGGTCCACCTTTGTACAAATCGCACTCTCCGTGGAAGGCTCAAAGTTTTGTATTTGGACATCATCTATCATTATTAAGTCATAGATTCTTTGCTAGGAAATCAAAATTGAATGTCTGATGATTGTGAAATTTTATTGAAGAAAACATTCTGCACTGTTTGTCTTGAGATGTCTATATCATCAAGTAATAGCCATGTCACTGTTCCTGACACGAAATCTTTGGTCTAGGATTTCCTGCAGATCAAAGGCAGGTTGCAAGATGTATCCTCAACACCATTTCCATGGGAGTGCTTACAATGGGATGAATCACATGGTCAACCAATTTGGTGGTGAGTTAACGTCTATATCATTAACCTTAGTTCATTTTACATCATTAACCTTAGTTCAACAGATATTTTGATGTGAGGAAGAGTTTGGGCATGACAAATGAATTATATTTCAGACATGAACCTGTCTGGTAGAGGTGGAAGCAGGGGTGGTAGAGGCCACCCTGCAGGCATGCCTCGTTACCCTGGTGTTAGGATGTATCGTGATGATTACAGACAAGATAATAGAATGGACGATCACCGGAGACAGGGGAGATTCAATGACGATGATGATGACAGTTTTGGGGGAAACTCTTACTATAACAGGTAATGATCTGATAACAGAGACATTTTCTATGCCATTTGTTATTGTCACCAGTCATTGTATTTTAAGAATGTCCCAGTCTTATATGATTCTTTTCACTCTCATTAACCAAATCTTTTCATAGGGGTGGATATAGCAACAGAGGAAGGGGCGGTTACCAGGCCATGCCCCCAAGAGGCAGACGAGGAGGTTTTAGCAAGTTTCCCCAGGGCGGCCCACCTCCACACCCGCAAATGGGAGAGTTCCACAGCCCACCTTATGGAATGAGACGAGGTAATTGTCCATTGTGTGTGCTTGCTGGATTCATGATCTTGATGCATGTTTCAATATTACTTTCATTGGTAGATTTATGGAACGATAATGACGAAAACTTGATTTCCAACTTGGATTATTTCTTGCATAGTTAGATTGAAATATCTCCAGTGTAACTTCTGTTTCAGGACCCCCAGTTGGAGACTATATGGGTGCAGGATACGAAATGATGAAGGACAGATACTACCCTGACAGAGTGTCCACTCACAATATCCTGAGTGCGGAGAGATACACCAAGGATTGGAGCAAGCTGGAGCCCAAGGATCCTGCTCTTGAAGCGTAAGTCATGAGTACAAATACATAATTGAATTGTCCATGAAATTCCGATGAACAAAATCATAGTGCAACATGAATTTACTATTCCTGCAGGAAGCTGTACCAAAAGAAGTTTAATCAGGGCGAGAGTAACTTTGAGAACTGGAAGAACATTCCTGTAGAGACCTCGGGAACTAACCTTCCTGAGCCGGTCAGCTCATTCAAAGATATAGGTCTCGGTGAGTATAAAATAGGAGAATATTCTCCTCATTTTATAATATGTGTGACAATATTCTCACCTCATTTCCTGATGTTTTATTACAATCATATCGTCATCATGACCTAAACATATGGCGTGCGACCTAAGTCATGCATGTCACGCTGAGGAGAGGAGATAAGAACGTTTGTGTAGCGGCCGATAGGAGACAATGACGCATGTGAGCGGCCACTGCACTCTCCAGAGAAATTTGACATTATTTCAGATGAGCAGACGCAAAAATATTACCGAAATCATTCCCAGGATGATGAATTCAGTTCAATTTCGATGTATTCATGATTCAAATCGAATCAGATTTGAGGCGTCATTATTCACGTGGAAGAATGAAGTTGTGTTATGATTCGAGGTTTCAATCATCACGTTCCATGGACGAAATGTACCTCTATTGAGTACACCTCACTTCATAACCATAGGTGAGATCCTGGAAAACAATATCGAGCTGGTGGGCATCACTCAACCGACTCCAGTGCAAATGTACAGTACCTCCATTGTCAAAGCCAATAGGGACCTCATGGCTTGCGCTCAGACAGGTTATTCCAAGCATAAGGAAATTTCTGCAAATCCTGCAATCCCCCCTCCATTCTTCTCAACAACATTGAAATCAAATCCTGCAATTTCACCCCCCCTCTCTTCTCAACAACAATTCGCATTGACACCACTTCTTGACATCATTTTACAGTAACACCATTTCTTGACACCGCTTCTCCACCTTGACACCACTCCTCCTGCTTGACACCACCCTCTACTCCAGGATCTGGTAAAACTGCCGCATTCCTGATTCCCATTCTCTCGAACCTATTTGAGGGAGGGCCACCCACCGAGCTACGAGAGGGAACATTCACCTCGCACAAAGTGACACCACTCGTGTTGATCCTTGCTCCAACGCGGGAATTAGCTTCGCAAATCTTCGAGATGACACAGCATCTGTGCTACAGGTAAATTGGGGAATGCTGTGTCTCATTTTCACGATAGATTTTGAGTGAAAATTTGAAGCATGTATAATTCTGGGAAATTTTGAGTAAGAGGGAATGAATTTCCGGTTTCATTCAATTCGTCGTCATGAAATGTTCATTTCAGATCATGTGTCCGCCCATACGTTGTTTACGGTGGATCCAGCATAGACAAGTGTATCGAGGCTCTGGCCCTAGGAGTTGAGATTCTGGTTGCCACTCCGGGGAGACTGATCGATCTGCTGAACCGAGGAGAAGTGAACTTGGAGATGGTAAGTTGTCCGATCAAACTCTGATTTCCAATCTTATGGACACAGAGGTCACAATATTGAGTATTTGTAGTAGAACTGGTTTCTAATCACATAACAAAGGTCATGATCTTGAGTATTTGTAGTAGAACTGGTTATGATTGTTCGAAAAACTGGTTTCAAATCACATGGCAGTATACAGATTTCCATATATGTTTCCGATCTCAGGTTTCCTATTTAGCTATTTGCCCCAGGTTTCTGATTTGAATTCCTAACTCATCCACTCCCTGCCAGGTTCGACATCTTGTACTGGACGAGGCTGACCGTATGCTGGACATGGGATTTGAGCGGGACATCAGGCGGATCGTAACCGACTATAAAATGAGCGGGCCTGGAGTCAGACAGACTCTCATGTTCAGTGCTACATTCCCCAAACCAATACAGGTTTGAATTGGGGGTGGTTCAGAATAATGTGGGGAAAATGGCGAAATTGACAGCCAGTGAAATTGTGATTGGAGTTTCTGAAGTAAGGATGGTTTCAGATCCTAGCTAAAGAGTTTATGGAAGACTACATCTTCCTGACTGTTGGAAGAGTTGGATCCACCAGTAACATGATTGGACAGACTATCAACTACGTGAGACGTAGTGATAAGATCCAGGAGCTCATCAAAGTTGTCACTGAAGGTTATTATGATGTTGCTCAGCAAGAGCAACCGTTGGTGCATAGGTTTCGTATGGTGGCGTTGGAAGTACGATATTGTCCGTGCTAATTTTAAACCAAGTCTTTATGGGAAGAATGCTGGAATCTAAATTCCATGTTACCGGTCATGCGCGGTCACAATATTTCCCAGTACGGTCTTTGAATTTGCACCATCGCGCACTGAAAGTTCAACTTTTCAGCATCGTAAAAGCACATTTCGACGAAATTTTAATTCTGTGCGCGGCGCGTGGGAATTTTCACAGCGACTCCACCCTTTCTCTTCATTACATCATCGATAGAAAAAGCCTTATAAAACCTCATAACCGATGATTTTCTTTCAGAAGCCTCTGAAAGGGTATTGGTCTTTGTCCGAACTAAAGCTGACACGGATAAGATACAGGTAAGTACTGATTGTAACATACTATTTCGGGAACCAAATATCCGTCACATATCTTTCTATCAAAACCGCACCATCCCATCTCTGATCTATGGGCTAATTGCTGCAGCACGTTTTGACGAACGAGGGGTTCAACGCTATCAGTATCCATGGTAACAAGTCTCAGCGGATGAGGGAAAACGCACTCGGACAGTTTAGAAACGGAGAAAAGGATATCCTGGTTGCGACAGAGGTACGGAAAATATGAACTATAGTTGCTATTTAACAAACATCAAGTTGACATTGAGAAACTACAATAGTATTAGTTGCGCCGCTAATAGTTACACTATTCTCTTCTAACAGATCTATAGTGTTCTGTTACTGATTACATTTGCATTTCTGTCTCTGCACGATTGACGGATTATTTTCCCCAGGTTGCTGCACGAGGTCTCGATATCCCGAGTATATCTCACGTCATCAACTTTGACATGCCCGATACTATTGAGAACTATGTGCATCGGATTGGACGAACCGGTGAGAAATAAGCAACTTTCACTCGATTTTAGCAGTTTGGACGAATGTCATTGCATATCGACAAGTGCTCATGCGATGACATGTCAAATCAGTGACATCCTATTCTCACGCATAGGTCGTATGGGTAACACTGGCAAAGCCACATCCTTCTTTGGTGAAACTGACTGGCACATCGCTCCCGGACTGACTGAACTGCTAAAGGAGAGTGGTCAGGAAGTACCAGCCTTCCTTGCCAAGATGAAGTATGACCACAGTGTTCTGCCGCAGAAGAAATCGTGAGTGTAATACTTGAATTTATGTGACTGTCTTAATATCAGGAATGCATATTTCAGACTTGGTTTTTTTCTGATCCTCTCCCCTGCTCTTATTTTATCGCCTTCTCAGATCGGTTAACGATAAGTTTGGCGGTCGGGATTACCGTCGCGGACCGCAGTATACACAGAATATCCGGTACTCAAACGACATGATGAAACCTCCTGTGAGGAATTACAGTACAAACCCTCCTAACTTCTACAACCAGGTATAACGATATAGAACTCTCAAATTATTCTGCGAGATCTCGTTTTTCTTAACCAAAAACTTATTTCCCTGATCCGAATTTTTGATTAAAATCACACTCTCACACAGATGCCTCAATTCAACCACATGAGCTATGGCCCAGGACCGTACATGGCCGCTAATAGTTACACCGGGGGCAATTTCTCAAACTCTAGGGAACATCACAACTCTGGACCCGGCAGAATCACACCTGCAGGTGACACATTTGGTCAACTCGACTAATCATATTAGAGGCATCATTGTGAACCATGTGCAAATAAGCACCAGGTGTGGAAAAAGAACTTGTTGAGTTCATAACAATTTCTTCTTACAATTCGACTTCAGGAGGGGCTGGTGGTGGACAAGCTGGACCGACATCCCAAGCACAATCCGGACAAAGTGGAGCCCAGCAACCGCTAATCCCACCTGCTCTTATTCCTGCTGGGCAAGCAACCCAACAACAACAACCTCAGCAACAACAACAGCAGCCACCCCAGCAGAACTACATGCCACCGTTCAATCAGCTGGGAACCAGTGCCGCCAGTGATGGGCTAAGTGAGATTAACAGCAGCCCGGTCCCAAACCCATCTACTCCAGCCCCAGCTCACTTCCCACTATATGCCAGTGAGTGACGAGTGTGTGTGATGCAACTCTCTCTCTCTCTATGATATGGAATACCTCAGAAATCGATTCTTCTCCCTGTGCTCAGTACATCCCAGCATCGTAATCATCACTTATCAGGTTCAAATGCGGCAGCTATCTACAACAACCAATTGGGTCAATTCCACGGTCCTAACGCGTTTTCCCCCCGCAATCTACAGAGCACTCCCGCTCAGTTTGGTCAGCAGCCAGATATGGCTGAGGCCAACCCTCAAAACCCAGGTATGAGTTTTAGGCCACTCCCCGCCAGTAGCGTAGATCACAATTTCCCAACATTGTGCACTTGAAGGACATTTAGAGATAGTTAAAACCATTGTCATTTCAGCGGCTGTCATGAGGCCCTTCATGATTCCAAGCATGGCTAATCTGGCTGGATTGGCTGCCACAAACATGACGGGAATCCCTGCTGCTCCCACTTCCTGGGGGGCTGGCTGGACTCAGGACGCTCAGTAGAGTGGTGTCATGGTAACCTGGAGTTGGTGTCATGGTAACCAGGAGTTGGTGTCATGGTGAGAAGTAGTGTTGTAAAACTCATGATAACCGTGACATATCTGTAGACAATTATCATGTTTATATTATTCGCACAGCGGCGAGCGTCATTGTGGCGCTCAGAACCGTAGCTCACCCCCTACTACCCTATAGTGGTGTTCGAGCTGCGTGTTCCCGCTAAAACCCTTATAAACTTTACTATTGATTTTGCTAACCGCTTAGTTAGCTCTCGCATACGCGTGTGAGTTCATAATGGTTTGATTAACTTACATAAATTTTCAAGCGTGATCGGTTTTTTCGTGTAATCGTGTGTTTTTTGAGTGGTCGTGGCCGATTTTTTCAAAGGAGGCACTGTTGATACTGGAATGGCTGAACAATGCGAAACTATATGTTTGAGAACTTTTTCATACTAACAGTGGATATGAGTCTTAGTTAGCGATATGTTAACTTAATTTAAAAAATTTCCTTATGATTTGGAAGGACGACTCGTTAGCCAGCCCTTTTGAATATAAGCTGGTTCAATCCAGACGAAAATTCGGCCATCTGCCCGGACCCTTCTCCATAAGCTATTTGATTTATGTATTAGTATTGTTCAAATGAACGGTCTAAGAACTAATAAGATCCAATTAGTGCCAATTAAAATGTAACAGGTTGATGACGTAATGATGTCAGTCGAATCTACAATTACAGATCTCTGTCAGATCTCTGTTATGTGCATGAATAAGAACACTTTTGTCTGTAACTGAATCGTAAGAATACGATTTATGTTTGTACAGGTTGTGACAGATATATGTTTAATGTATCCGGAAGGTAATTACATATCAGGATATTTCTAAAAATCATTTTTAAGAAGTGACACTAGAACTATGTTAAAGCTCAGATGTGAGACAATTTGAGTTGAATGACTTCTTGATTGATTTTGCAATCCTTTGATATGAAAGGTGTTTATTTCCGGCTGGCGTGAAATAGTTCGACTGTAGACGAACAGTTGACGGATTTGTATGTTGACAACGTGTCACCAGAATGTTAACATGTTGCAGAATTGTTGCAGAGCAGTGAATCGAAGCTTCCGATAATATTCAATTGTTAGACATGTACATATTAACTGAGGATATAATATAGATTTTCGTATTTGTTTTGTAACGATTTCACACTGGCGAGTAACTAACATTTCCTTATATGGTGAATAATCATACCTTATTTGGAAAAACGCCTATCGTGGAATCATGTTGAATACAGAACAATTATGTTGATGGTAATTGGTCAGGGTAATTAGGTAATCAGTTATGAGAAGTAATTGGGAATCGAGAATTCAACTGTTGTATAAAATGTAAGAGCTGTATATTTGTATTGCATCATCGAAAAGAATGTTCCTTTTTAAATTGTTTTTTATAACATATATTATTCTTAGTATCATATTTAAATTATTTGAAATCCATGGATTGATTTTTCTTATCTGTTAACCTTTCATTCATTTGATTCATTTATTTATTTCCGGTCAACTTTTTGACCCTAAATGATGATAGATCGAAAGTTAGGAGCGAAATTCCATTCCTTGTCGATTTTATTTCGTTATGATATTATTTGGTGGTTTAAGTGAATATTGAACAAAATAATTAACATTATTTTGTTATTTATTTACTAAACTTCGAATAACGAATCTACGAAGTTCAATGGATGTTATTTCGTGATTTACAGATAGTTTGACCTATACAGCTCAGTAGTTATCCAACTTTCCTTAGCATTTTATACTGTCAATTTCTTTTTATATACTCAGTTGAATGGGGAAGACATGAAAACCAAATCTTGACAATCGATTCTTTTATTTTTGTGGAATCGACCACAAAATAAGGCGGGTTATTGTGCATGTGAAATCTGATGTCAGATGATTTGGTGTAAATAGAAACTAGGAGCTAAAGTTATTTTATAACCATCAGAACTTTGATATAATTGATATTTCGGCCTATTTTCTGGCTATGTGACGTATACACTGTGATAAGAGCAGCTGATTATCCATTGTCACAGAGAGAACCTCCATTTTATCCCAGTCCCATCCTCCCTTGACATCAATACGAACTTCCAACTGGGGACACACCATCAAATCTTATCGACAGCATCCTTGATCTCCCCTTAAAACCATTTTGAACATATTGACACCACATTAGACTCTGACACCCCCCTGTTTTCTCTCTTGTGGCGGTGGGGCGACATTCATATTGTATATGGTTGTGTAGTATCTGTAAATTGGTCAAATATATTTACGTCCATACTTGAATACATCAGTGTGGACAGAAGCTTCTGATGAGAAATTGATAACATTTCGAAGAAGCTACCATCGTGACTTGGTGGATAAATTGAATGTTTCTGTGTTGACATATGACAGAAAAATGGTCTTTTTGGTAGCACAATCGAATATAATATGCCTCTGTATAATTACTGATTAGGAAGTAATAATAATAAGACAATATTTAGTTATTGTGGTACATATATTCGGAGTTTATATGATTGAGTAACAGTTGAATTTGGCGGTGAAGCTCGGTGTAACTTATTATCCCCCATTCCCTAGATCCCCTAATTGTGAATCTAAGGAAGCATGAGAATGTGCTTCACCCCCTAACTATAACACCCTTGTTTCAATAAGTTGCTGCTTGCCCAAACAACAATGTTTGTGAGGATAATGATATTTGTACAACTGATGATGAGAAGAAGTTTTTGATCAATGCCTGATCCTATCGTAAGATCTTATGGAAGTGGGAAGTGATCGAAATCCAATGGATTAAGGAGAAAATCCGCTGGATAGCTGGAAGTTAGATGAAACTTCAATTTTTGCGTTTTGAGGCCAAAGGGCCGTTTTCTGTGTTGTAGAAGTTTTGGCATCGATTATGGATCAATGTTTTTGGTAACATGTTATGCATCAACTAGGGGATTCTTAAGTTTAAGTGGAGTATAATATTGCTGCAGCATTATGAAGATTGAAGGGCATATCCAGGGAGATGCAAGGAACCCCCTATTGAAATCTCAATTCTAGGCCAGGACCTAGGACAAGTAGGGAATCTCTCCTCCGAGAATCCTGGACACGCCCATGAGCAGCTATTCAGATTAATGGGTACACTGTCCTAGTTTGGCTATATGTCCCTTCTGATTGATATTTATTATGCACCCTGTTCCTGGAAATCGTTCTAATTAATGAAAAAGTTAAGAAACTCGTGTTATTCTAGTATTCTGTATATTCGCTGCACTGGCGAGATATCCCTGGCCCGGCGTTGCGCGCAATTTGATAATGCGCGGCGTAACGGGATTAGGCCAGCTAGGGAGATATCTCCCCCATATCTAGTTATTTGCGCGGCGCTCGCGTAGCTAAATTTTCATATAAAAGGCGCGCGCGCAAATTGCGCGGCGCGACAACAGGAAGATGATCTTGTAATACCGCGCTGCGTAACCCAACCGCGCTGCGCGGCTCCATCTCACGACATTTCAGATTACAGAGTGAAATAAGGGGTACGCAACGTGCACAAGCAACAAAATTATGCAAAACAGTGACAAGTGAATTTCATAAGTTTCAATTTCATCAACTTTAATTGGTTTGAATTTATTTTCAAAAACATATTTCGGGTTTGATTACATTTTATGATATTTAGACAATTGTTGAACAAGAAGAGGTATAATGAAATCTTGATTATAGAATCGAAGCCATTTTAATTTTGCACAAGTATGGGATACTGTCAAAACGTCCATAATAAGAATACTAGAGCAGCATTGAAACCACACACTAGTTCTTATTTTCCCTAGAATATACCTCTAAAACCATCATCAAGTCTTAATAAAATGTGTCATTAATAAGATCAGTAACTTGAGTATCATAATTTAAATCTCGACTCGATTTAATAGAGTATAAAACAAAACATCAAATAATATTATTATTTATTATTGAAAAAGTGAAACTTAAAACAGGTTAGCATCCATTCATATGAGACATCAATGATCAATATTGATATTGAAATTCTTTCACCAAACTAAAATTGTTGATGAACCTATGATATTTAAAGCCTGAAAGAAATACCATACCATCACTTTTTCAGAGGAATATAAATTGATTAAAATAAAAACTGTCCTAGAATGCTGTTTCCTTCCATATATAGTTCATCAACAGCCTTGTATTTACATTGTGGTCTGTATGAAAACTCTAAAGTATTTACATCCAGTTTTCACCCCCCTTGAAGTAGTACAATCAAAACTTGTCCGTTAAGTTTTTGACCCACGATATTGCTTATTCTGTCTTTCGGGGTCATGAATAGAAATCCAACAATTTCTTGCAATCTGTGGAATGTAAAAGATGTAAAGATGGGATTGTACAGATTTTTAAGAAATCATTAAGTTCAATGTGCTTGTGGTATTACCTGCAATGGACCCTACATTTTCCTTGCTATGGGATTGTTTACATGCGTAATAGGACAGTTGTACAATGGTGACTGGGTCTGCAGGAAAATAGTTATGTTTAACATAGTTCAAAATGGCAGATCAATATTCATGATTCATTTCAATTTTGTGTTATTTGTTATGGCTTACCTCGGCAAATTTGGCATTTTCCATGTCCTCAATGAACTTTTTGTACTCTTGCTTGTCCTTATGGGTGACAGCACACTTCCAACAGCAAATGACAATTATTCCTGTAACAAAATGCATTCAATGTTGAGAAAGGAGCAACATCGCTCAGTATGGGTCTTGGCAAGGCAAGAACCAATTAAATAAGCAACATTACATCATGCACTTAGCAACATCCATAGCAACGTACCCATGCAAATGATGGCTGCCATGACTCCCACGATGATATAAATGATGTTCACAGGGCCGCAGTCAGGATCCTTGTTTATATAGAGGAGTCGGCGAGTTTGTCTCGTCTCATTGGCTGCCGTGTAGTAGTACTCGTAGGTACACTCGTCTTTCTGTTCCGGTAGAATCGATGTAATTTTGGAATATCATATCTTATCTTGATCTACTTTTTCTAGATAATGAGAAAGCTCTATAGTTTAAGATTGCTCCATAATAAATCCTGTTATCATTATTGTAATCACATCAATCCCATTTTCAGGCATGTCTCACCTCAAAGCGGCACCACTTCGTCTGGTTCCTGTCATTGATGTCCTCCTCCAAATCATAGTCCTCCGGGTAGCGCTCTGATGTGAAGAACACCTCCGCAGCTGGACATGGGGGAGTCAGATGAGCGCACGTGCACAACACAGTGACTATGTGTTGAGCACATGTGACATAGTAATAATCCGTATCCGTCCCAAGAACCACGCCCCTCTCTCAGCACAACTTATCCCCGTAACCCCACAACCCCGATATAAATAGCCCCTATTCCCCCCACTCACCAACATCACAGGAATCGCAATCCTGTGCGTCTCTTCCCGCCACCTCGTCTGTTCCCACAGCACAGAGGACGCACTCCTCAAACTCCTCACACATCTTACAGAACTCACACGACTGACAGTACTTTCCTGCGGGACAGTTAGAAGTGTTGCAGCGGGGAAACGAGAAGGTAGAGATGAACGGAGGTGATGTTTTGTCATCACTGATAATCTCATTATCAATGAGATCCTCATTTCTCTTCATCATTGATGATGAGAAATGAGAAATGGGAAATCAGAGAAACGGGTTGAAGAAAAAGACGAAGCTAGAGAATGAAGATGAATGAGTCAGGAGGGCGAGTCAGGGTGATAATTTTGCTCAAATAGAGCAAAATGAGCGGAAACATGATGTTTTGATCCATATCATACCTGAGTAAGTATTCCCTCTGGTGTCGGTGTTGCACTTACACTTGCCACACTCACAGACTCCATTTCCAGCACAATCGTGTCCATCAAACATACANCAATTTCATCAACTTTAATTGGTTTGAATTTATTTTCAAAAACATATTTCGGGTTTGATTACATTTTATTGAATTTAGACAATTATTGAACAAGAAGAGGTATAACGAAATCTTGATTATAGAATCGAAGCCATTTTTGCAAAAGTATGAGATACTGTCAAAACGTCCATAATAAGAATACTAGAGCAGCATTGAAAACACACATTAGTTCTTATTTTCCCTAGAATATACCTCTAAAACCATCTTCAAGTCTTAATAAAATGTGTCATTAATAAGATCAGTAACTTGAGTATCATAATTTAAATCTCGACTCGATTTAATAGAGTATAAAACAAAACATCAAATAATATTATTATTGAAAAAGTGAAACTTAAAACAGGTTAGCATCCATTCATATGAGACATCAATGATCAATATTGATATTGAAATTCTTTCACCAAACTAAAATCGTTGATGAACCTATGATATTTAAAGCCTGAAAGAAATACAATACCATCACTTTTTCAGAGGAATATAAATTGATTAAAATAAAAACTGTCCTAGAATGCTGTTTCCTTGCATATATAGTTCATCAACAGCCTTGTATTTACATTGTGGTCTGTATGAAAACTCTAAAGTATTTACATCCAGTTTTCACCCACCTTGAAGTAGTACAATCAAAACTTGTCCCTTAAGTTTTTGACCCACGATATTGCTTATTCTGTCTTTAGGGGTCATGAATAGAAATCCAACAATTTCTTGCATCTGTGGAATGTAAAAGATGTAAAGATGAGATTGTCCAGATTTTTAAGAAATCATTAAGTTCAGTGTGCTTGTGGTATTACCTGCAATGGACCCTACATTTTCCTTGCTATGGGATTGTTTACATGCGTAATAGGACAGTTGTACAATGGTGACTGGGTCTGCAGGAAAATAGTTATGTTTAACATAGTTCAAAATGGCAGATCAATATTCATGATTCATTTCAATTTTGTGTTATTTGTTATGGCTTACCTCGGCAAATTTGGCATTTTCCATGTCCTCAATGAACTTTTTGTACTCTTGCTTGTCCTTATGGGTGACAGCACACTTCCAACAGCAAATGACAATTATTCCTGTAACAAAATGCATTCAATGTTGAGAAAGGAGCAACATCGCTCAGTATGGGTCTTGGCAAGGCAAGAACCAATTAAATAAGCAACATTACATCATGCACTTAGCAACATCCATAGCAACGTACCCATGCAAATGATGGCTGCCATGACTCCCACGATGATATAAATGATGTTCACAGGGCCGCAGTCAGGATCCTTGTTTATATAGAGGAGTCGGCGAGTTTGTCTCGTCTCATTGGCTGCCGTGTAGTAGTACTCGTAGGTACACTCGTCTTTCTGTTCCGGTAATTTTGGAATATCAAATCTTATCTTTATCTACTTTTTCTAGATGAAGAGAAAGCTCTATAGTTTAAGATTGCTCCATAATAAATCCTGTTATCATGATTGTAATCACATCAACCCCTGCCCATTTTCAGGCACCTCAAAGCGGCACCACTTCGTCTGGTTCCTGTCATTGATGTCCTCCTCCAAATCGTAGTCCTCCGGGTAGCGCTCCGATGTGAAGAACACCTCCGCAGCTGGACATGGAGGAGTCAGATGAGCGCACGTGCACAACACAGTGACTATGTGTTGAGCACATGTGACATAGTAGTATAGTACATTGTGCAATTGGAAGCCCATTATTAACCCAATTAATAATCTGTATCCGTCCCGAGAACCACGCCCCTCTCTCTCAGCACAACTTATCCCCGTAACCCCACAACCCCGATATATATAACCCCCTCTTTCCCCCCACTCACCAACATCACAGGAATCGCAATCCTGTGCGTCTCTTCCCGCCACTTCGTCAGTTCCCACAGCACAGAGGACGCACTCCTCAAACTCCTCACACATCTTACAGAACTCACACGACTGACAGTACTTTCCTGCGGGACAGTTAGAAGTGTTGCAGCGGGGAAACGAGAAGGTAG
The DNA here is from genome assembly GCA_946803715.1 of Beroe ovata. Classification (NCBI taxonomy): domain Eukaryota; kingdom Metazoa; phylum Ctenophora; class Nuda; order Beroida; family Beroidae; genus Beroe; species Beroe ovata. The sequence continues at coordinate 148,425 of CAMPET010000145.1, forward strand.
AGATGAACGGAGGTGATGTTTTGTCATCACTGATAATCTCATTATCAATGAGATCCTCATTTCTCTTCATCATTGATGATGAGAAATGAGAAATGGGAAATCAGAGAAACGGGTTGAAGAAAAAGACGAAGCTAGAGAATGAAGATGAATGAGTCAGGAGGGCGAGTCAGGGTGATAATTTTGCTCAAATAGAGCAAAATGAGCGGAAACATGATGTTTTGATCCATATCATACCTGAGTAAGTATTCCCTCTGGTGTCGGTGTTGCACTTACACTTGCCACACTCACAGACTCCATTTCCAGCACAATCGTGTCCATCAAACATACACGACTCCTTGTTTGTCGTGCATCCGCAGTTTGGTCCTGTGTAAAGTTACATTACTCATGGTTATGTTGCTGAGTCTCCATGGTGACTGCGTTACTATGGTTACATTAAGTAACTTCATTCAACAGAGTCTGACTTACCCGTCCAGCCCTCGAAACATTGGCATTCACTCTGTGTGGAGTTAGCACGGCAAACACACTCCCCGTTTCCACTACAATCACAGTTCCTGGCCTCGTTGTTACACTGACAGAAATCTCCGTAGTTCGGTGCTGTAAGGTTGGTAACCATGGTTACCATGGGAACAAATGAGATTGAGAGAAACGTAAAGATATAACAATGGGTTGCGTTCAATTTTCAGAAAACCGATATCTGTTACGCCGATTTTTACCGGAAAACCATATCGAACCCACCTATACAGTCGCACTTTCCACACCTACACTTTCCCTTCTGAGGTCCAGAACACAGGAGAGCGGAAGCCGAGTTCCCGGGTTTACACATGTCCGTGTCTCCTTGTTCACCTGCAAAATGAGGGGGAGGGGGGTTAGTACACTTGAATTGGTAGCAACCTCGTTAGTTGTTCAGTGTTCATGGATCGTGTTATCTTAGATAGAACGATGTCAGATCCCAGATCATTTCATTCCGAGAGGACACACAGGTAGAGAGAGGAGGGGGTCTCGTATATGAGATATCCGAGTTTGTATCTTGGCAAATTTCCATGTCATCAATTTCGATGCAACAACATCGAGACAACTTACCGTCGGGGCATTCACAGAGGTCGCCACTCCACCCCTTATCACAGACGCATGCTCCACAAAGGAGATCACCCTTGCCCGAGCAAACTGTTTCATCCCTGGGGACCTGGGGGAGAATTTGAGTGATCAGTGTGCGAACTTTTGAGTGATCAGTGTGTGAACTTGAGTGATCGACTGTGTGAATGTCGAATGTCGATCTAGGGTAGAGAGAAAGTAGTGGATTAATCTGTGAGAATTTTGCAGCGGTCATTGCTTATCACTCACACTTGGTACGGTATCGCAATCACAGCCACAGAGCGTTGTAAGATCCAGTTGTAGCTGACCAAAACCAGTGAACTCAATAATCTGTAAATGGATATGTTTGTCAATCCTATGTCCTAAGTCAAGTCAAGTATTCTCCAGAGAATGTTTTCGTTTCCGAGAATGTTTTCGTTCCCGAGAATGCTTTCGAATGAATGATTTTTGCACGAAAGCAATCAATTAACTAATTACCATTTCTTTAGTTCCCTCTAGACACTGTTCGGCAGTGACTGTAAATTCGAACTCGGCATGCTGCTCGATTCCCACGTTTCCACACTCACCGTTCTTCACACCCTCTTCCAAACCTGGGGAATTGACATGGCATTAGATATGAAATAGGGCACTATCCGAGGGCAAATGAGGTGGTCGGGCCTCTTGGATAGTGCCTACTGCCAGAAATAGAAATCTTGAGAACGAAATCGAGGAAGATTCGATAGGTCAACTAGTCGAAGATAACTTCGTGACTCTAGTTCCATGGTAATCCCGAATATCTTACCAGGACATTTAGCGATGTACTCCATTGAGATTCCCTCAATAGTCTCAGTTTGGCGAGGTACAATTTTCGAACTGATCGACTGAAAACAAACTCGGTCATAACATCATCACCGGAGCATAAATTGGTTGAACGAAAGCAACAGTCCAGCAGTGATACTACTATCTATAGCCAGCATAGGAAACCCCCAACTCATTGCTAACCCCAATATATATTTGTTACGTCTAACCCCAGCGGTTCGCTCCGAAAACGAGTTTTGTCCATTCTTTCACGGTATATTCTCTATTTAAGAAGTTCTGGCAATTCCTCACCACCCCATACGTTTATTTTTATTTTTGTCCATGTTTTTCTCACCGCATACTCCTGGTAGATGAGATCGACCAGGTTTTCCGAATCCTCCTGGAGCACTCCCACACTTCCATAGGGAAAGAATGCCCTCAGATCCTCGTACAGGTTGAGAACACTTTCCGTTACCCCGAAAATGGGAATCATCTGCTTGCTTACCATCTTCTTAACGACCTGAAAATGTGCTTTCTTGTGTTGACCCATTTGGGAGTTCTAAGCAACTGAAGTATTTCAAATCGGAATTCTCTTCGAACGGTCATCTTCAAGTCGGCCCCACTCACTTGATGAATTGAAGGGTAGTCCAGGATCTTCTCTTTTGAATAAGTTCTCCCATCCTCTAACCAACACTCACCATCATTTCGCTCAATCTGCAATAGAAGTAGAAATAGGATGAGACGACGTCCGTACGGGAATCCTACAACTGCCGGATAAACCCCAATTCCCCAGTCTCACCCCCCTTTTTCATGACCCCTCCCTCCAAATTATACCTGTCCCCCGAGTTTTCCATCCCCGGCAAAGTGGAATCCCGTATCGGTGAGGTAGACCACAACTTTCCTCGAGTGATCCCTCCACCCGATCTCGTCCTTGCACGCAGCAACCTGCATCAGTGCATCCATTCCTGGGTGGTGGAGTGGGTTCAGTTCTTCCTCAGACCTTATTTGACTGAGCGAGACCTCATTAAGATCTCATTGAGAGTAGATTAGGTTTATAATACTCGATAATCTTCTCAGAGGGATCTGTCGATAATCCTAAGTTTAGCTGTGTACTTCCACAGACTTCATATGGGCGTTTGGGTGTTAATAGATCTTTCCCCCATCTTATTCAAGACAATTCATCCCATGAGAATGTCGAATGATCATTGACGGTGTTCATGAATTTCCATGGATCTCGAGACATCGATTTCTAACCTGCTTCTGGGAGATCAACAGAGGCCGATACTCGACTAGCGTTGATGAGAGTCTGAAATTTGGTGTGATTTGGAATGGAATTTACATAAAAATGTGGGCTTTTAAAATGAGGAAAGAATGGAATGCCGCTTGATTGCTCAATCGTGACATCAACACTGGTATTCTGACATCATCACTGGTATTTTGGCATCATCACTGGTATTTTGACTTCATCTCGGATATTTTCACTTACGTTGAATTCCTCGAACTCGTTGAGACTGACAGTGTTGTTGAAGTTGTACGCTGGTGGACACTCCAAGCCAGACGCTAGGCAGGGATTCTTCTTCCTGAGTGATAGGGAGGGTTGATCATCATAACTCCTCGAGATTTGGCGGGAATCGAGTCTCTGGACGTCTTACCTTTCCACTGTTGTGTAAATGTAGGGAGCAGTTGTTTTATCGACGAAAGTTCCAAATCCTATCCTGTGATTCTTTGTGAGTTGTTTCAGTTTCCGACCTGGGATCAAAAACAGATGATCAAATTTGTCCAGCAAATGATAGCACGAGTTATTCACTCATCTATCAAGCACCGAAAAGGCCATTTCTCATGAATCACTTACTCATAGCGTCAACGCTCTTCTTTAACGTTTCCAGGGTGGGTTTCATAGAATAAGAGTGATCCATAACGAAGTATAGATCAAGGGGGAAATCCTTAGCAGGGGATACGATAACATTGAATGACACTGATGATCCTGGATGAGTGAAATGTGAGAAGAGGCTGTCGAAATAACTTCAGATTGAGAAAATACCATGAGATTGAGAAAATAGCATAAAAATTTTCATCCTTAGCGAAGAGTCCTGCTCTTACCATTCCGCACTGAGGCAGCGAGGCCTTGGGGCTTTATTTGTACAATCTTACCACTATCTAACTGATCGCCTATGTCTTCGTCCTATAGGAGGGAGAGGAATGCAAATGTGACAAATCTGTGACTAAATCTGACAAAGTGGGGGCAAGGTTGAGAATTCCATGGTTTCGCGTAGCACGCGAAGACATTTGTAATCTACTTTCGATTGTAAGTCTTAACGTAAGCCGCGCACAAATTGTAACACGCGCGCAATTGAATGCGCGTGTTATTTTAGCTAGGTGATCTGAAAACACCACGGTACAAATCAACAGACATCAAGTGATACAATGAGTTTGCATCATTGAAACGTAGGGGGATTAAGGTGTTAATTAAAGGTGTTAGCCATACCTATGTCGCCTATATCATTCAAGAAGTAGCATGACACAAGACAGCATATCGAATGGTAGCATTCTAAGAGGATTGCGGAAGATATATGGGAAAACAACACTAGAGCAAGGACTCGCACGTTCATATCGTGTCAAGGGTCGTCTCACAAAACTGTGCTCCGTATAATCCTGAATTCCGAATACGCGCGTTCTCTGCGCGCGCGTGTGGTGTGTGATTGTAGTGAATGACTAGAATGAAAAGTACCATGCGAGTTAATTTTCGCGCGCGACGCAAACTCACAGACTGATATCGATAATTAAGTTTGAAACTACAATGTATTGCGTTGTGGGCATTGAGTGGTACTTGATAGTAACCAACTTGTTGAACATGTTCATTGTAATGATTATTCTCAGTTCTTTTCATATTCATAGATGACAACACTGAGATAAAGCGATCCCTAACCAAACCCAACTCCCAAATTTGGGAATGAGCATCTCAGGCTCAAAAAACTACTATGGATATTGAATTACACATATTATTNGATTTGTACCAAAGTGTACCAAATTCCATGATTTGGTACACTTGGTACACTTAGGTCCCTCTCATCGATAATTAAGTTTGAAACTACAATGTATTGCGTTGTGGGCATTGAGGTGGTACTTAATGGTAACCAACTTGTTGAACATGTTCATTGTAATGATAATTCTCAGTTTATTTCATATTCATTCTTGAAAGATAACAACACTGAGATTAAGCGATCCCTAACCAAACCCAATCCCAAATTTGAGAATGAGCATCTCAGGCTTAAAAACTACTATGGATATTGAATTACACATATTATTGTCGTGTGTAATGAGACAAATGCCATCATATTCCCTTCACAAGTATACATTGCATAAATGGGGTGTTTTTCCGGCGTATACCAATGACACACACACAAACGTCATGACATAAGCCCCCAATCACTCACTCAAACACTCTATAGTGTCAATGCGTGTAACTTAAAGTACAGATCACTAAGGATTCCCTCCAATCAACAAGCAGAGCACTACTTGGGCAGCCAATACCAGTCTGAAACCCTGTCACGTGACACACATCTGTCAACACTCTACATCAACACGACGACCGGGTCAGCCAATCAGAGTGCTGCATTTGAAATAGAAACCTATAAACCTAACGTCACGTGGGGTTGTGTTGCGGGTTTTCATTGGTGTAGCAAGTCGAATAAACGTGTATAGCGGTACATTTGTGACTCGGCGGTGGTATACATTGTCATCATGTATATTGTGTACGATGTATAATATGTACACGGTGTGTATTACTCCTTCATAATAATTAGCGGTGTACATTGAACATTCCGAACGTATACACATTACACAATCATAATTAGGAAATTGTGTCGCAGTTCCGAAACTTGATACCTCGAGTTTAATATAGGTCTCCAACCTTTGTGAAGTGTGAAGATGTAACATCAGCACACCCACAGACCCACACACCCACACACACACACACACACACACACACACACACACACACACACAAAAANACTCAATAAAAACTTTGCAATGAAATATCCTACACACCTGTCACACACACACACTCACACACACACTCACACACACACACTCACACATACACTCACACATACACACATACACACAACCTATTGATAATGAGTAATGGTAATTTTATACCTACAGGTTCCTGTTTGAAATTTAATTCCCTTCTCATCAGCAGTGAAAAACATGTGTTCTCACTATGACATCATGTAACACCTCTCAGTTAAGTGACACAAAACACGCATGATTTCATGTTGACAACTGTGATGTCATATGCCCATAATGACTGAATATATGTAGGTATGAACTCACGAATCGTTCAAATTCCTGCGAACATTCGATGAGGAACGGAAAACAGAAGAGAATTTCAAATGACAATTCCTCATCGAATATATTAGCAATTAATCAGGACAAGTGTGGTGTCTTTTTTAAAAAAAAACTTCCAACTCAACTTTATTCTAAATAGGGATGTGATAAATTTCAAAAGCAACCGGCAATTATCGGAAACTAGATGCCAGAGAAACCGCTTTTTTATCCCTGAATATAATATAAAAACCACTGGTGTTTAAAATCACACCAACTGTTAAAAACGGTTCAATGACCCGAGTTAAATTTGGAACAGACAGCTGAATATATACTCAAATTCTATCACATTTAATTTCGAGTTGTTACTTCTTGTATAATGTCTATCAAATTATGCATTATCTCTGTTGAATAACCAGTTTAAAATGCGAAATATTTACTTGGCATATACAATATCATGGATATAGCGTACTTCAGTCACAAGCCGCCGCTACTGCTGGATTTGAATTATTCGAATATTATTTTCTTAGCATGTATTCAGTATTGGAATGTAGCGAACAAGTGTTGGGGAATATGCAAAAAGATGCAAACTTTAGTTGGGCTTTAGTGACAGAATGACAAAGTGCTTCGTATCTCACTCAAATTTCATGGGGTGTACACTATACACTGTACACTGTACATACAAAACATATATATGTACATTGTACATGTGTAAACACGGATTAAAACCAATCATTGAAAACTGTAGTCTGTATGACATACAAATATCCCGAATTATACATTGCCATCATCCCAGTACATTGTAGTCCGGGCAGCCCACGCCCCAGAAAAATACCCAAAAACATCCTTCAGTGATTCACTGTGGCCTAATTTTTCCTGTGATCATTGGAAGGTTTCGTTGCTCTTGTTGCTCTATACTTACACAGAATTATCCCTAATTTCTGCTAATTCAATGTCTCGTGACAGTGTACAATAGATGTGAAGAATAGCTCAACAGCAGCTACATTATATCCCCCGCACTCAATGTATTGTGTATTCGTCCTGTGTGTGTGTGTGTGTGTGTGTG
>CAMPET010000145.1:163754-178674 GCA_946803715.1 Beroe ovata
TGTGTTTGTTTTTTTGTGTGTGTGTGTGTGTGTGTGTGTGTGTGTGTGTGTGTGTGTGTGTGTGTGATGTAGGGTGCCGGTGGGGTGGGGTTGGGTGGGGTTGGGTGGGGACAGTACCGATTTATGGACAAAAGCGTAATGCGAATTTAACAAGTACGGATCCACCTAACAAAAACGAACACTCACAAAAACACATCTATAATTGCATCTATAATTGCATCTATAATTGCACTCATCAGGCATATATGGACACGGCGACAGCTGTCAATCGAGGAAAGTGGCGTGTACACTCAGTCAGAGGGGAAAATTCAATATGCAGCGAACATATGGAAATCTGTGGTACTGAGTGATGCAGGGCCCAGGGGACAATAGTTTATTCATAGATAGCGAATGGCAGGTAGCTTTTCCATTATTTGAGACGTTATTGAAAATATCTTTTTTTCGAGGAGGATTCAATGATAATTTAATCATGGGATTAGATCATATTCGGAATAAAACAACCCAAGTAAACAACTTGAGTTATGGACGAAGGTAGTGTGCAACATGTTTACTCATTGGTTTTTGGAGTGTGAAGCATGCTAATCATGCGGAGGAAAAGTGGTTCCTACATGAGCGTCTCATACTCATTCGACACAAACACACACGTACACGTACACGTACTCACACACACACACACACACACACACACACACTCACCCAGTGAGTAACCCTGGTCCTCCAGATCACGGATCTGTCCCTGATATGACNCACACAAACAAATGGTAACTCGAAGGTGATTTTTGCCCCCTGTGCGATCATTTGTAGTATTACTACAACATTATATCACCGAAATTCTTCGGGTAAATAGATTAAGGGATCATGTTGCTTCAGTGTGGTAAATTTATGGGAACACTACACACACACAAAGTGTAGGGTAAATTTTGTGGGTGCTGAGCAACAATTATCATTATAGTTGGAGCAAGACCTTGTTCTAAATTGAAATGGAAAATGGACATTAAACAGAACTTTTAAAGAAGAAACGGTCACATCAAAAGAGAATGGAATGTTTTTGATGACCTACGCGTGTGTGTGAAACCGATCATCACAAATTAGGGTAAGTTGTGTGCGTCACTCAAATCACCATATTATAGTTGTCGTGTGAATGTGTGATAACGTGGCGAGATCATGGTCACATTATGTTGTCACGTGTTCTTGTAGGGTTACGTGTGTTGTGTTGTACAAGTGTTCCTCTCTGTCAACCTGTCAACAACTGATGTTACCAACAGTGACACGTGTCACGTGTGTGTGTGCATGTGTGTAACGTGTAGATGGGGTATTGATGAGTAATTGTTGGGTGTGTATGACTGGGATAAATATAAATGTGCGGTAATAATGCGATGTCACGGAATGGAGTGTCAAGAACTTGTTATTGCAAATTAATAGGTTATGTAATTACAAGTAACACTAACCTAACATTGAATTGTGGAGATACATCCTTCTGAAGGTCTTGCTGTTCTCTTTAACTAACCATTCCTCTGTCATGTCCCTTGGCAATTAGAAACTGTGAACATCCCATAGAGCCGAAGAACAGAATTCAAAGCTGACAACCGAAGTTGCAGACTGCTAATTCCACAGTCGCGCGCGTGAAAACTTGCGTGAACCATGTTTTGCGCAAAGTGGTTCGGAGCGCTGTTCTCGCGCGTCACAGTCATGTGCTAAAAATTCTCGAATAATTTCCTATTTACCTCAGATATTTTATATTCTAAACAAGTCCGCAATTTCGTCACTCAATTTACCACAAACAATCACATTCCATACGTAAATAACTTGAATACAGTGTTCAAAGGATGACACACATGACAAATTTCCTGCCTGAATTTTGCAGGAGACAAACATACTGAAAGGTTGATTTTAAGGGCCCACATAATACACGTATCTTACCATAATCTAGGCTCTCTCTATGCGAGTAACTAATCATCCAATCATTTAGAACTACACTTCCCGTCACCAAATCAATGTGAACATCACATACACTATTATGTTAGCAATAGAATACTCACAATTTCTAACGGGTGTAGGTTAATTGAGGTGTAATGAGCTTGTATTCGTCTTTGTTGACAGAATCTCAGTATATTGTAAAGATCGGGTTTTTGCAGTGGACAGCTGGGCACTAGCACTTCCCAAACAGCTGAATACCTGAATATAACTTGGTCAGAATTTCAGTCCATAGAGCACTAAATCGCATTGTCAGCCGTCACATGATGAAATTCGGTAATACAGGTAATAATCACATCAACCTGTGTTACATGGGATCGGAACTCCATTTCATTAAATGGTGGAATGAATTCAACATACTTAATGATACCCTCTTGATTCAAAATTCATATGATTCTTGTCGCCAGCTTATTGAAAAGTGCGCAGGAACAGCGTGTTTTTATTGCATATCCTGTCTTCCTAATGTTCCTGACGAAAATGTTTTAGTATATGACAAATATACCGATATCTATAGATATGCAGGTCATATGTAAAAACCAATTTCTGAGCTATAAATAGCCTCCGAAGTCTGAACCCCCGTCATCATAATGGAATTTTGATGAATTTTACGGAGTTTTCGTGTCCGAATTCAATTATCAATCCGATCGTGAACCAAAATAGCAGCGGGAAATTAGTCTTCGCCCTTGCAATAAAAGGAACGAAAACTGTTTCAAACTGATTCATCACGTATGCGGACAGACTTGAATATTCTGCTTGATATCGACATGAATTATAGAATCAAATATATGGAATCAAATTTAAACGTCTCAAATTATTAAAAACCCACGTGGATAAGAGTTTTCAATATCACTTTTAGATTTACAGATCTTACATTCACGATCATCGTGTCTCGAATGCACAAGAAGACAAAATGTTAAAAATAACGGCAGAAAATGCAGGATTGGAAACTCGCGAAAGTGATAGCAAACAGAGTAAGCTGGAGGTCGATGTTTAGGGGGGGAATTTCTGGAAAGTTGGGTAAGCAAGGAAACAATGTGGTGAAATAAAATGTAGCTCTATGAGATAAGCAGACAATCCAAAATCATTGTAAAATATCATCCTAATATCTAATGGAATTGCAATTAATACTTATCAGCGCAGCATGAAATCTTGAATAAATTCCCAGCCTAAGCCAAATCAGCCTCAGCAAATTTGTCGAGGCTAGAAACTGTAAAATATCTAATTAACAAGAAGCTCCCGTTCTTGCAGAAGATAAGTGGGCAACTTTTTGACACTCTTAAAATCCAAATCGACAATACTGAGCTTGTACGAGAACATTCGTCCCCTGAGGTATACCTGTGAGTGCTTGTGATCAGCAGTGGGCGATATAGAGATCATGATACTGATGTCTTGTGCTATGACACTGATGCTGAACTTGATGATCAGGTCAAGTAGATCAAGATGTTCATTGTCCAGAGTGGACTCTCCCGTCAGCCATTTTGCAATTTCAGCATCAACATCGAGACCCTTCTTCTTAAACTTGTCATAAATCAGACATAGCTCTGAGATTGAGAGTAAGTTGATTCGCTGAGCTTCTTCAATAACTTGGAGGATATTTCTCCCATTGGGACTACTGGAAGAGAGGAGTATCTTTACAATTACAGCTGTGAGTTCGTTCCTCGACATGAAGCCGCCGGACCCGAATATGCTAGTCAGATTATCACTGTCTTCATCCAGTATCCGTTCATTCTGCTTGTGGACTGTCATGTAGCTCAAAGGATTGTCAAAAAGTGCTTGAATTGCCCGTGCTACTCTGCCTTTTTTGGAAGAGAAGAAATCTCGGGGGCAATATCTGGTGGTTGATCTTATACTACCCTCTGTATGGCGTTTTACAATGTTAGAGCAAAACCGGCAGCAAACTAGTGGAGCCTCATGGATGTTAGCAGTCCTAAGAGAAGCCTTGGGTTTGATCTCCACAGTGATTACATCATTGTGTCCAGAAAGTGCACAAGCATCAGGCATAATGATGGCATAGGGACATGTTATATCCACATTAGAATCTCTCATTGAAAGCCGTCTCTTTTGAATTGATGAAACCACAGAGTTGGTAAAACCAGCAGGCAATTTGGCTATCTGAAATAGTAACATGTGGAGAAATGTCCTTATTGACAGCAAAGGAACATAATACAGAGGAATAAAGCATAATGATTGACAAGCACCAACCTGCCCATAACACAGATATGAACCAAATATAGGTGCGATGCAAATCTTAACATATCTCAGATTTCGTGTGTATAATTGCAGGTATTCATCCTTTGATTTCCCTTTCCTCAGCTTAAGTGCCTACAAGAAAGCCTCATTAAACCAATTTAAAAGGAGAGAGTGGAATTGTGATGCATTCTGTAAAAGTACAACTTACCAATCCATGGTTGTCGGTAATAACTAAGCCAGTTTTTCCTTCACCTCTGTAGTACCAGTTGTTCCAATCTACACACCTGACATTGACTGGTAGGGAATGCACACTCTTTTGGATCATGCAACCATTGACGAAATCAGGTTACTGACAATATTACCTCTAGGAAGACATCCTGACAAGATGAACAGGTTCATAAGATACATGATGGAATCAAGGTTTGTGATAACTCGATAAACTCTGAGAGATAGGATCAGGATGTAATTGATGCAGTAGCCTCTCATTGATAGTGTGAGAGAGAGGTAGACTTCATCAATCATCAACCAGTCAAAGCCAAATTCAAATCAAAATGAACAATGTACCCTCCTTAAACGTATTTATTTCTATCTAATTGTGCGACTAAAATGCTACATAAATAAATTTGAAGATAAGTGAAAAATATCAATAAATTAATATCATAATAATTCCTGCCGATGTTGGTTAAACGCGCCGCGCACTATGAGCGAAATTTGCAGATTTAAAGTAATTAAATTTGTTAACTATTTAAATCAGTGAAATATCTTTTTTTAAATAATATCTTATTGTGCAAGTGAATACATGTTTGGGCAAAATTATTTGCCTAGGACTCATTCAAGATTTCGTGACGCGCCGCGCACTACATCAAAGGACACAGTTATGAACTATCGCGTTGGACATTATTGAGATTTTGATCGCCATGTTTGTGCGCCCACCCATTTGTTTCGATTGCTCGGTGTTTACGCCCGATAATTTGAGGAAACTTCGGTAAATTCTAATCTTTATCACTCTTGAAGTATGCTCTCATGAAGCCATCGAAAGACCTATTTGTGTCTCAGTTGTATAGCGTTCAGAAAAATGGTGATCAGATTTGGCAGCCGTACGGTCCTATTGCATGGTCCACGACCAGTGTCGTAGTGTTCCCGTCAGCTACCGCAGATCATCGCAGTTTCCTCCACTTTTTCCACCCCGATACCCCATGGGAAGTATCGTCCAGCCAGACGCCCCATGCCGCCCTTATCACAGGACTCAGGTTTGATGGGAAGGGAACACTGCTTTGTATCGTCGATGCTCAAAGCAGGGTCTCTATTTGGGAGATGCAGGGTCACATTATCAACGAGTGGCAACTCGTGCAGATCACTGATTCTGTGGAAAGTTCCTGTGTGACAGTGGACACGCAGCCTATCATCAGCTTTGCGTGGACGAACATCAACCAGAACTATGTGCGGAAAGGGTGGAATGTGAAGGCTGAAGATGTTACGACTAACTGGACTGCTAAATTTTCCAAGGTAGGCCCTAGCACGCTCCTCAAATCCAAGATCCTAGGTGTAAGTGTGATGACCGTATCCGCTCGTGGGCTTCTCTCGCTGCTCACCCCTGGCAAGGAAATTCGTACCTCATTCCTCCCAATCACAAACATGCAAGTCGCAGATATTCTTATCTCTCGATCTGAGGACTTGATCCACATTGCGACAGTCGATATGCAAAACACACTCAGACTCTACACAATCGAAGTTCAGAGTGTCAGCATCAAATTTTTCCTATCCCGTCTTGTAGAGCTGACACCGAGCAACTCAGACTCAAAAATCGTTTGTCTGAAGTTCGACAACTGTCTCAGTTCCGACTCAGACTTTTTCATCGCGGTACAAGACCAAGACAGGAATGGCACTATCGAGAAATGGAAGTTTACCAAGACTCCAGTCCCTATAAACCGTGTTCTGACCGCTAACAACCCAGTTCCTGATCTGGCTTGTAAATTGTTCTGGGAAAAACAACTTTTCACAAAACTTCCCGAACTACCATCGACTCTAGACGTTCCATTTCTCCCCTATTCCATGGCTTCATCTCTCGACGCGAATAAAATAGGCAGATTCATTGTTGTAGGATGTCGGGACGAATCCCTTCAAATCCTGGACCGGTACACGCTCAATCACATCGAAACTGTGACCCCCGAGCAGTTAAGGGGGGAGGAAGGGGAAGGTGAGGATGGGTCTACGTCACGGTGGATGAAGAAAATCAGTTCCTCAACTAACGTCATTCTTTCCCCGGCTGCCTGCTGTCTAGCGACCCTCACTCAGGGTACATTGTCCGTGTTTTCCTTCTGGAATAATGAACTCGAAAGCGAAAGCGAAACTGTCTGGCTGACCTCGGTTCTCGAACATTGTATTCTGAATAACTGGGCTCACTGGGAAGTCATGTCTGTCGCCAATCGGCGGGAAGAAATGTTATCACGACTCGAAAACACGCTCAATCGATCGTTTGACGCTCAAAACTCTGACATTCGACAACTCTACTTTTCGCGAATGATGAGCGTGAAGATGACGCTTTACAAGCTCCAGCCCCAAACAAATCACTGGCCCGTCCAAATCTGGAGCTCACTGTTTTTGAACTGTATCGCTGAGAAATTACGGAATATGCTCCCTGTCGAAGTTGTCAACAACTTTGTCTGTCCTCCTGATATTGAATTGGGCAGCTTACTGGGTATGGTGGATCAGAAACAATTCAATTTGCCTGAGCAGGATCTACTCGCACAGCAAACTTTATTCCAATGGGTGCTGGACTATGCACAACTGATATCGATCTGTGTCCTTCCCCCAAAACGAACTTCCTCAACCAACAACTGGCAGAGTGTTGTGACTGATAGCAAAACCCTGAACAATCTCAGAGAAATGCTCGGTTTCATCAAAATCTGGTCCTCGATTCACCCTCGATGCAGTCCAATCTTGTGTGGGTCTGAAAATTCCGATTTCTCGGCAATTTTCAAAACAATTTCCATCCTGGTGAAGCAGTTTCCCTACAAAAACGATATCCCTAACTCAGACTACGACAAAATCCAGCTATTCCAGCAAAAACTAACCACTCTACCCCGAGTAACAATCTCAGCACTTGTAGAATACTCCACACTCAATAACACGGTCGGGATTCGAAATAAACCGGTCAGATACCAATACCAATTCGAACCGAACACCATCAAATGTGCTCTCATGCTGTGCGATCGTCCTGCCCTGCCCCTGGCTAAAGCAAACTCCGTCATCAACACCAGAGACAGAGACATGATACGGAACACAGTGCTGAGTGCCCATATTCTGCACACGAAGCAGGACTTTGTGAAGGAGTGTGTGGTGTGTGGGTGTGTCACGGTGATACATCCTCCCACAACGCACCCTGAGTGGTGGAGTAAGTGGAAACACGCGTGTATATGTGGTGGTGCGTGGAAAAATCCTACTGTTTTAGGGTGAGGGAGTGATGGATAAATATTTATTTGTAAAAATGGAGAAAGCAATATATTGAGTGTGTGTTTATATCATGGCAGTCTTTCGCCCCGATTATTGATTCTGAACACCTTGCATTAACTATCAATTGGGGGTCATTTGCATTCGCTAATCCCTTGTATTGCTTGTTAATCGATAACGCTTATCTGCACATATATATCACAAGATAACATTTCATTCATCACAACCTTGTGACATTGTTCTGTTGTGCATACTTCGGATTTGCTTTTAGATTCATATATTTATGGATTTATTTCATTTATGTTATCGATGTTTCAGCGCTTTACACAATTTCGACACCCGTTCCCAGTTGTGGTGTCAGATTGCATCACTCCTTCGAGTTTTTGGCTCAAATGTCTCTCACATGAGCGCCAACTCGAGGTGGAATTTGAAAATGTAGAGTTCACTTTAATGAAACCACTTTGATAAACCGCATTCTAATTTTATTTCTAACTTTTTATCTTTATTTAGCTAAAGTTTATTTCTGGACACTATGCCTCTCACAAGAGCTCACTCAAGGGCCGCAGCTACTCTAAAAGTGAGTTACTTTGCCTCAAACAATTTTGATACCAGAATAACACCAATTTTTCCCCACACACTTGCTCCTTCATAAAACACCTCATTCTCAGGCTGATAAAAAGAACACGTCTCTGCCCGTTCCCACCCGAAAACGAAGCATCACATCACCCGGGATTCACAAACAATGCTCCAAGAGATTCGCCCTCGGGGATATCACAAATGTGAGCAAAGAAGCAGCGTTTTTTCTCCTCTTTTTCTTGTGGCAGATTCTCCAGCCATCATTGTTTTGACCCTTCAACTTCGTCAGCACTTTTCAAGAAGTTTTAATCAAACTGTTTTCAGCAAGTAATACAAGAAGAAGCGGCAGCCGCTCAGAAGGCTGAAAAGGCTGCCACCAAAAAACCAGCATTCACAGTTTTTGATGAAAACATTCCCCAAGAGTAAGTCAGCAAATTACGGGGAAACTTTTCCACGGCTGCATTGACTTTCGTCTTAGAATAAAGTGCGCGTTCTGGGAATGAATCTCAAAAAATTCTGACACTTCTTTCAGGAAAAAAGGAAAGAGATGCCAGACTTCAGATAAATTAGCCAAAATGTCAAAAGCACCAAAAGACGTCGTTGTAGAAAATCCAGTTATTTCTGTTGCCAAAGCAGAGGTAAACTTGAAGTTTCTCATACCCATTCAAAGAAAAAGTCAGGATTTTCATCCGATCTGTATTATTGCCTTTCCCGATTCTCATTAAACTCTCAAACTTCTAGATGCCGCCGATTGCCGAGTGTAAATCAGAAGTAAAACCAGAGACAGAAGTAAAACCAAAAGAGGAAGTGGAGGAGGAAGAGGAGAAGCCGAAAACGGAGTGGCGGGACATTGACGCTGATTCCGCCGACCCTATGTTCAGTCCCGAGTACGCCCACGATATTTTCACCTATCTCCAGGCCCGTGAGCTAGATTTCATGGTTAAGGACTACCTATCGAATCAGAGTGAAGTGACGGTCACTATGCGGGCTATCCTGATAGATTGGATGGTAGAGGTAAGATGATGGTGTATCAATGACGGGATTTTGTGATCACATTTTGGTGAATAACGCGCATTGCACTGCCGAAATTATGTGCTTTGTAATTTTTCCGCCGTTTGAGAGAAGAAAAGCCCAAGTTGTAAGCATTTGCGCGCGGCTTAATCGACTCTTAAGGAATGCGCAGTTGTTGATAAAAATAGCGCCACTTTTGAATCTGGCGTGTGGAATTGCACTGGTGCTTGCTTGTCACATGCAAGGTTGCAATAATCCCAATCCCACCCAAGTTGCAAGAAACGTTCGAACTATTCCACGAGACCCTGTACCTTGGTGTCCGCATGGTGGACAGATATCTGGACAGGAAGAATGTGAAGAAGCAACACTTACAACTGATCGGTGTCACGGCTCTGTTCTTAGCTTCCAAAATGGAGGTAAACATCAATATTCATCAAACTACACATCAATCTAGAACTTGTGTTAAGGTGTAGATGAGCGGCTATTTTCCCGCTCATTTTGAAATAATTATCGTTGGTTTCAGGTGTTGTTTGGCGCGCTCGTTAATTAACTTCCTCCTTTTCTCTCAGGAGCGGTACCCGCCCCCTCTGGAAGATTTCATCTTCGTGTGTGACCGAGCTTACTCGGGAGATCAGATCCTAAACATGGAGCGTGTGTTGTGTGCTGAGTTGGAGTATGAAGTGTACATGCCGCTATCATACAGCTTCCTTAGGAGATATGGGAAATGTGTCAATGCTGACATGAAAATGTTGACCATCGGCAGGTAATTAGAGAATTAGGTAATTAGGTAATTGGAGTGCAAACATTGGTTTGATACACCAGAATGTTTGATATGTTTGATTTCGAAACATCCCCCCCCCAGATATGTGTTGGAGCTTGCTCTACAGGAGTATGAGTACGTTACGTACAGACCATCCCTCCTCGCTGCTGCCGCTCTCTATTATTCCATGCAGAAAACAGGTTTGTTGCTTGTCCAGAGATTGATTCTATCCCGTTACTCTTATTGCAGATCTCTGCAATTATTGATTCACAATTTCCCGCCCAACATGCACTGAAAATTGGCGATTTCCCGCGAAAAGAAATGCTTGATCGCCACTCCCCCGCACGCAGGAAACACCGAATGGGACGCAACCTGTCAACATTACACAAACTACACCAAAACCGACCTCGACGAGCTGGTGTCAATGATGAACAAATCAGCGGTGTCAGCAGCGTCGAACAAGCACTGCAAGACGATTTACAAGAAATACTCGCATCCCGTCTTCTTCAAGGTCGCCCTCCTGCCACCTCTCCAATAGTCAAACATGCCCCGCCCTTCGTTATAGGGGCGGGAACATGTCTTAGGTCAATATTATAATTCACGGTATGTGACTTAGTGCCCGGCTCAACTCAAATTGATAATAATTTCCGAAGCCAGAGCTTGGGCCAGATATCGGTTTGTGAGTATGCACATAGAATCCTGTGAGTAATTTCAGTATATGATTGGGATTACCAGCTCTTGAAATACGGTCTGCATCAGTTTAACTTGAGATAACTTGAATTCACTCTTTTATATCTCTTTCGCCTCCATTTCGAGTCGCAGCGTAAGTAAAGAGCTGGTTATCTGAGTGTACCTATCCGAGCCGACTGAATTGTACGACCCCATTTCATTCTTCCGATTCACCAACTTCGAATTTGGGAGGTCACCCTTCTTTCTGTTCGTGGTAGGTGCATCGCTGTGCTGAGGACCAAATGCGACAATTCAATTAAACTACGACAGGGTGTAATGATCAAAATGTTTTTAAAATAATCTCGTACTGAACCGTACAGCAGTTTATTGTTAAAATCCATGCAAATACCGGTTTTGTTTGATTACTTTCAAACGTTGATATTTTACAATCATGGTTATACGAATATAATTTAATTCTGAACAGTTTGACCTCACTTAAGTGTGAAATGTGGCTGCAGACTAGCAGTTAACCAGCCAGTGGTTTCGTGAAGCTGTTCCAGTAATGTTCATTTCGATTTTGTTCTTTTCAATGATTTTGACAGGTATTTTGCGGTGAGCTAGTGCCTAGTACCTTGAAGCTAGGAATTTGATTAAATTGGTAGAAATTTTAGTTCCAACGACAGTGACAGCATTTTCATAATTTCTCGTTATGCATACGCTATCAAGTTTATGATTAAGTAGCTTCAGCAGAAATTTAAACCGTCTACTCTACAGCTGACAGAATGCTGTCCACAGTATCGTGTTTTAATAAAGTTATGAAATTGGTAAATTCTATAAATTAACTTGGTAAACTCGTGTCCTCTACTTCGTCTTCCAATCCGGTACCCCGGTGGTCAGGTGATCGTGATGAGATACCACCTATTTCAACCCACATATCCGGTTTTCCGCATTGAAGCTTGATATGTGGAAACAGTTACGGCATTGACAATTGTATCTTCAATCTTACACTTTTACAATGTTTCGTCAAATTGCGCGGCGCACGCCGCACGCACTGTTTGAAATTGCGCGGCGCACGCAGTGCTTAAGGAAATGCTGCGCGCGCGACTTAGTGCTAACACAAGCATCCCCTGCAAATACTTATCCTAATTCTGCCTGAGATAATAAAAAAAGTAGTGTCAACTCTGGCATGCACGCGCGCCCTTGAGAAAAAAGAATTATAATGAACTGGTGAAAATATGGCGAGGAATATTTTTCTCATTCCAGTATCATTTCATGATATCCTGACTTGTAACTCACAGCTGAATAAGTTGCTCAAAATTCACTCCAAACCTGCTTCTTGATATTTCATACATCTTTTCTGAATACAATTCAAGATTTGAGTGCACATCATCATATTCTTTTGATAGGTCTTTGGAAAGTTTCTTGTCATGAGCCCTTGAAATGTCTGGTGCAGACGAAATTGTATTGAATGAGGACATCACTATCCAGAGAGATGCAGCTATTGAACTCGATGATATATCTTTGGATGACAGTGATCATGATTCTGATAGTGTGCAGTCATTGCCAGAAGCTGCCAATAAGCTTCTTGGTCCAGATGAAACCAAGAAATATGAAATAACCTCTAGTGCCTTCACATCAGAGATTGCTATTGATCAGACATGGGGTGAATGGATGCAAGAACTTCCTGGTTCAACATGGAATAAAATCAATGACTTTGCTAGATGTCAGTGGAGGTGGTCAAAGAATGTTGTAAATTATACTAATCTTCCTGAATGGCTCAAGGACAATAAGTTCTTGCTGTCTTGCCACAGATTACCTATCTACAGCTTTACAGGGTGTGCCTTCAGTGCATTTAGAATACACACAGAAACAGGGAACATCTGGACTCACTTGATTGGAAGTCTTCTCACCATTGGTTTTGCTATTTACTGCTTTGCAACAAGATTATATAAGCTGCACTGGTCAGAACAACTAGTTTATGCACTATTTTTCCTTGCTGCAGCATTATGCATGGGATTTAGCTGTCTGTTCCATACTGTTATCAACCATTCACCCAAAATGTTCAAGCTCTTCAGTAGATTAGATTATTCTGGTATATCTCTCCTTGTAGTTGGAAGCTACTTACCCTGGCTTTATTATGCCTACTTCTGCCATGCTATCACATACATTGTGTACACAACTGTTGTGTGTTTCATTGGATTGTCTGGAATATTTGTCTCATTGTGGGACAAGTTTGATGCCCCCAGATACAGATCTCTGAGGGCAGGGGTCTTCTTGACTATGGGTCTTTCTGCTGTGGTGCCTGCCTTCCATTATTCTATCAAGTTTGGCTGGAATCAAGCTGTAGAGAGGGCATCTCTGGGCTGGATGGTGCTGATGGGAGTTCTATATGTTTCTGGTACAATGCTTTACATGCTTCAAGTGCCTGAGAGATTTTTCCCAGGAAAGTTTGACATATTCGGTCAAAGTCACCAGCTGTTTCATGTGTTTGTACTGATAGCTGTCTTTGTACACTACCATGGCATTGCTCTGTTGGAAGTTCAGCATTCTGAAGACTTATTGAACAAGACAGTTTGTGTAGACAATATTATAAATACGACTAAGTGGGGATGATGAATACGAATGCTGTTTCAATCAGGAGTTAGCTTGTTAGGCTTTGTTCTTACTTTCATCCTTTTTCTCAGTTCCCATTCCAGTGGTAGATGAAAGGTCTTTCTATAACTTATATTCTCAGATGATTCAGATGTTACTCTTAACTGAACTGTAATAGTTCATTACCGATAAATTATGCAAAACGAATGGCTTGACTGTTATTTGAAATTGATTCAAATTACTTTTCGGAACGTATTGATCTGGCTTGACAATTTCAGATTATCACGCTTGATCAATGCAGTTTGGAAGATTGTATAGGGAAGCATTCACACACAGCACAAGATACCCAAGAGATAAAAAGTTTAAAATATTCGATGATTTCGTTAGTGTGAATGCTTGCTGTAAATTATGATTTAGTCTGCTAAATTCACTGTTTAGTCTGATCAATATGGTCAGAGAAATATATTACCATTTGTATGTGTGTGCGTATCATATTTAGGTATCTATTCTGCTGTTTGTATAGGAAAGAGCTTCTAACAGTGCTAGGTGTTTACTATTTCTTGATATATAATACCATCATTTGATGATTGATAGCTTTATGTGTTCAGTCTTATGAGCTAACTGCAAATTTGCAGTTGGCAGTTGCGTGATTATTCTTCAATTCATGAAATGAAATAGATCTTATTCAATCGCGAAATTTCTGACTGAAAGATTTTATCCACAGAAGAATTTCATTCGCCAAGAGATTTTACTAGAGACTAGAAAATATTTGCTAATTGTATTTCGAGATAATGATTTCATTGAAGCCCGTTTATCCATGTCGTCTGAGACCTCGTGACTTTAGAAACAAACCTCAGATGCATGGATAATTCCGAAGAACATTTTTAAAATTTGATGCTCTACTTTATTATTATGATATATTACGATGTTTAAATGTTTTACTTGTTATTTTGTAAGTTATATAATACAATGGATTATGATGTTATTCTTGTATAATAATGCAGCTGTATTGAGTGTATATAATGCTGTTTAGAAATTATTCTTCTCCATGAATCGGTCTTTTCATGATATCTGTATTGAATTGACTGCAGCAGTGTGTCAATTTCAATTGTTCGCCACGATTGCATTTTAGCATCTCACCTGAAATGACTCAATTTTTTGCCTAGGTCATGGTACAGTAAGGTTGAAGGATATTTCTAACCTCAACTATGGGCCAATAGCCCCACCGTTCTCCGATGGACCCTCCTACCGATCCCAAGTTAGTATCCACTGTTAGTAACCCACAGTTAGTACCCCAAAGATTGACTACCTCATTTGCATTACCAAACTTTGATTTTGGTCATCAAACTTTGGCGTGATGGGACCACTTGCCATACATGGCATCGTATTTTCTATGACTATACATGTCAACCTCAGCAAGAAATCTGAATATTATAAACTCGCATATTCTGTTTGTATCACGTATCATGTATATCATGTTATCGTGTTTCCTGTAAATCTATAAAACTGGAAGTCAGGCGCTATCATTCCTCAACACCCTCAGGGCCACAGGTGACTCGAAAAAGAAGAAGAGCACATTTCGTATTACAAGTATCATCGACCCTGTCAAGAACGACGATGACGATGAGGACAAAGCTGGAGAGCCGGGGGAGTGTGAGGGTGAGTTGGGGAGTGAGTTGGGGGAGTGGGGGAGTGTGA
>CAMPET010000146.1:2901-19699 GCA_946803715.1 Beroe ovata
TGTGTGTGTGTGTGTGTGTGTGTACCTTTTTGCGCCTCATCCTTGTTACCAAGGTGCTGGACCTCCTCCATTGCATCCTCGTATGTGAACTTGTAGTACACTATACCCGCCTTGATACCCGCATCATGCTCAGCGGGATTTACAACGGTAAACACGTTGTTCGCACCAATCAGAACCCTGAAAATAATCCCAAATATAACCATTAGTTATTCAAGCAATCGATCAGAATCACTCATTATGCTTAGGTCATACTACCAGCCGGAAATTTGTAACCATTTTCAAATATAATGCCGTTCTGCAACCTTGAATAGTTATTGTTCTCATCCAAAAGACAGGATTTCCCGATTGGGAGCTATAGTTCATGATCATGATTCCTGTTATTTCACATTGGTGCAATTATAGGAAGATTATCATGTTCTCAGACACTGTCATCAAATTGCGACTAGACCTCACTGTAATCTTTGACACAGTGACGTCGTAACATTGAAGATATATCTCATTCATGGCGATCTCATGCAAACACACATACTACCTGTCACTGTGCATGAGATCGAGTTTGCCCGACACATACTCTCCGTTCACATGGACTTTAGCTTCCTCATGCACTGACAGTGTCAGCTTCCCTGAAGCATATTACCATAAGTTCCGTGTACATTCAGGCGGCTGAAATGGGATGTCAGTAGAACGAATTCCTCGACGACTATAGTGGAAATGATCGGTGTACTTTTAATTGGACAGACAATCCAATATTATCAAATAGGGCTGTCAATCCTGTCAGTGTGACTCCAAATCTGACAGTCAGCGACGACATTGACAATTAGAATTATTAGAAGTCAGCAATACAAGGGAAATACAAATCTGTTGTTTTGGGGAAAAGCTTCTGCCTTACCTCCATTGTTCACGATTGAGCAATGAGAAGGTTCTATCTCAAGGCCAGATAGAATGATGTCATTAGGTGGGTCTGTCATCTTGTTTCCCATTCTCTGTTCCTTTCCTTCTTCTATTATTGGGAAACATCGAAAAATTTAGATATTAGATTACTATAACACCTAGATGATAAGGAATTGCAAGAGCGGAATATCAACACAAAATTCAAGTCAGACCGAGTGTATCCTTAATCCTCTTTACCGAAAAAGTAGACTATCATGCCGCAAAGCTGCTCATCGGAATTCAGGTTTAGTAAGTGGGGTGTTGTGGACTTTAGTTCTTCTTTCCTGCTTTGCTCGGCTTTCATGTCCTCTATCGCTTTCTGGGCTGCTTCTAACTTGCTCTTCCATTCCTGCAAATGGCGTTGACTACCAGTACAAGGTATATTGGCAAAAATCCAACCAGTCGTCTATGGTTAGCTCGCATTTTTACACATCCATTATCCAAATTTTTAACACCCTAAAAATATATTCTTACACTTGACACCATGTATTCTCTTGACACCACGCGGTTCAATAAAACTACCAGTACTAGGTATATTATATCAGCACATAACAACTGTAACCAGTCATTTTTGACACCATATTTCAACTTTTAGTACGAATTCTTGGCAGCATGTTATATTTCACGTGGGGTCCGTGGACCATGTACTGGCAAACAAAAACCATGTCTCCACAGATTCCATGTACTCACTGATCCCATGGTACTCACAGATTCCATGTACTCACAGATTCCATGTACTCACAGATCCCATGGTACTCACAGATCCCAAGTACTCACAGATCCCATGGTACTCACAGATTCCATGGTACTCACAGATCCCATGGTACTCACAGATTCCATGGTGTCCTTCTCGGCGTTATTCTCCTCCATGAGGGCCTGTATGCGGGCCTGTAACTCCTCCTCCGATATGTCATCTTCGTCGTCATCTTTAACCATGGACTTATCGATAACTCCTCCTATAATTTTGAGGGGGTATAATATGATGAGAGAATAATTCATATGAGATATTTCACGAGATACAACCTCTCTGATCTCCAAAGTAAAGGATCTCACAACTTTTCCAACTATCTCCAGCTGCTCCTAATAATCTAACCTTCCATCATCTTCTTTAGCTTCTCATTCTCTTCCCTTAGTTCCCGTATGAGCTTATCAGTCGGACTCTCGTTAACCGTCGCTTTAGTCTTGATCTGTTTGGCTCTGTCCGCTGAAATGATTATTAGAATACTCATCAATCTCGCTCCTATACCATAGTAATTCATATAAAATGGGTTCCTGGAGTGTGGACTTGGGCCTCGGGGTCACATTCTCGAGCATAACAATGCCGCACTTTATAAGGGCACGATTTCACGGTAACAAAATAGTATAAGACCTTAATATTGGTTAGTATTTGTTAGACCTTAGTATTTGTTTCAATGTTAAGACTTAAGGACATTGCATTGGAAGCTGTCTATTAAAAATACATATGAATCTACATCACTTAATTTAAAACAGCACGATGCTGCATGTGCAACGTTTCTCTTATATCAAGGACGTTCTTCAATCCTCTCAATATCCTCTCTCGATATGACATGCAACTATTGTTAACGTAGACATGTACAGATGTCGTCATTGGTCCCCATGAAACATTGACCCACCATGAATTTTTCCATTATTATAAACCAGCTTTCCGAGAAATACGAAAGACAACCAAGATTCGTAAATATTCGGAGAATTTTCAATTTACCGAATCTGAGGGTTGAGAGTGTCTCTTCGTAATTCACCGAGGCAGGACTAAGGGCAGCAATCATCACTGTTTTGGAATTTCCTCCCAAAGCGTTCTTGAGAATCATTGTTAAAGACGAGTCACGGTACGGCACTGCAACGGAGAGGGAGGTAGAGTCGAAAATGAGTGCTACACAGGACAAAAGACTCATTCCCAGCTCATAAAACACTCATTTCAAGCTCGTGTCTGGTTGGGGGTTTAGCTACGCCTCCCCTTTTCTCTATGAAATACCGGATTGCGTTATTCTCTAACCAATGGTTTTCTTTCCGCCATCTGACGCAGAGGCAAGGGCTGCGATAACATTTCCTAACGCTGACAGCGACTTATTGATTGCTGCTCCCTGTTTTAGTGTGGCTCCTGTTGCCCCAGTGCTGGCTGCCCGCTCACTAGGGGTGGGGGGGCATATAAACTAGGTTACTCGTGACAAATAGGGGAGAAGATGAAACAATGTCAGTCGGGTAACTGTTTTTGAGTAAACTATCCCGTATTGCGAAATAATTTCATACCTGCCAGCCAAATCTACAAGATTGACAACCGATGATTTGGTCATATTTGCTCCTCCTGTCGCAATTTTCTGAGTGAGGGTCAGTTCCACAACTGTATGTGCTCGACTGAGGAATGATGTTGCTACAACAGCATTATTCATGACACATGTGTAGCCACTCAGTGTAGCCACACGTGAAGCCTATCAGTGACACATCACATACCTGCTCGTCGCATTCATTTTAGTGGCAGCTACGGTCCTGTTCGCTGTCCCCTCTGCCATTCGGTCCTCGATTTCCTTATAACTTCCAACGGGAACTTTCTTCAGTCCTTGCACTGGAATTGTAACAACCCATTATTCCATGCTGCCAGTTCAGCCACAACCACTAATACGTCCATAGGACCATTAGATCTATATCAAATTGAAACTTTTCATAATCTGTAGTTACTTTATCAAGAATACACAGAGTACGCTATGGTCGAGTGTATTTTAGTATTTTAACAACGTCATAGCTAAAGTAGAGAGGAAAGAAGAAAAAGTTTACTTTTATTTAATTTGTATCCATAGTGACAGCAGTGATTATACTTTCCACTTCTCCTATTAAATGTCACGGCGCGTTACGCAAACGTAAACAGTGCGCGCAAAAATAGCACAAAATTTTCGTCGACACAATGCACATCATGTTTTATAATGTCTGCCATCATTTTCACTTTCATTTCATATTCTAGGAGAATACTTATGAAAAGGGTCCTTACAACATGACTCAACAAAAAAAATCAAGCAAAGAAACAAGGATTGCGCTTGCCTTTCGTTGGGGAAGCGCTTTATTTTCCTTATAACCAAAAAAAGAAAGCAATTTTCTTTTCATAAGTTAATTCACAAATGTTTCTCACCAAAGAATCCCCGCTGTTTACTCTGACGTATTTTGAGTGCCTTTCTGTCTTTCCCAGACAGTAAGTCAAAGACATTTTCGTTGTAAATTTCCAGCATAGAGAGTTGTACCTGTGGAGGCAATGGTGATGTCCGATGTAATAGTGAGACATTGATGAGTAATACAATAAGTGTTGTTGTGAATATTTCTGAGTAACCTGGTAGCTGTTTTCGGGTCCTTCCTTTTGTAATTCTGCCATTCGTATGAATAGATCCTCACAATACAGAGGGACCACGCCCTTGTTTTTGCCGTAGCCTGAAACAAATCGATACGAAATTGAGTGAGGCTTACCCAACGAAAAAATCGTCAGGCCTAAATGCCTTTCAGGTTGAAGTTTATTGTAGATTGTTTCTCGCAGGATCTACACTTAGGATGAATGTGAATCAATCTATCACATAATTATCTTATGACAACGAAAACAAGTCAATGATATCCATCAGTTGAAATATGAACGTGTCACTGCGCCATTTGATTGTCCTTCTTTTGACCACAGGTAATTTAGAAAGACAATGTGTAATTTAACCCAAATAGGAGAGCTTGCCCAAATAGGAGAGCTTGCCCAAACATAACCCATTCGTTTTGCTTTAGGGAGCTGCGTTACCGAGATTGAGGTGCAATTTATGGACTTCTTTGGAAATATAATTGACAACTCCAACTTTGGTATCGTTTACCTGACAACACCATTAGGGGTAGGTTTTACGTATGTATGTACGTTGGTATGTATATGGGTATAGGACAGTACGGCGGAGGACTCTACAGCAGAGGACTGTACGGCGTAGGACGCTACGGCGCAGGACGCTACGGCGCAGGACGCTACGGTGGACTTTTCAATTTCGGGTGGACGCTACGGCGGAGTTTCAATTTAGAGTGGACGCTACGGCGGAGTTTAGGGCACAAGTTTATACATCTCTTCACTAGCACAAATAACCCCATTAGAGATCGATGGTACCGCTTAAAGATACCTTTGGTCCTTCAATGAATCGATCATCTACCTATTTATCTAAGCATCTATAAGCGGTACCATCAATCTCTAATGAGGTTGTGTGCTTGTGAAGAGATGTATATACTTGTGTCCTAAACTCCGCCGTAGCGTCCACCCTAAATTGATACTCCGCCGTAGCGTCCACCCTAAATTGAAAAGTCCGCCGTAGTGTCCTATGCCGTACAGTCCTCCGCCGTAGAGTCCGAACCCCATGTATAATGTAATTGTTTGAGTTTCGCAGCCACTCAAATGCGTACAAATGATGTGATTACCAACGCCTTCATATAATGTCAAAATGAAGCTGCTACCTTTTTTCGTTCCCAAGCTATGAGTATTCATTAGTTTAATTGGCCAATTAACTAATTGAGATATCGGAGACAAAAATTTTTACATAGCCTAATGCACGCACCCTCACCAGAGCTTATATATGCCGCCAAAATTAAGCAGCTACCATTTTTCGTTCCCAAGCTATGAGTGTTTGATGGTTTAATTGGCAAATTAACTAATTGAGATATCGGAACAAAAATTTTCACATAGCCTAATGCACGCACCCTAGCGAGAGCTTTCATATGTCGTATCGATCAAGGCTCTATCTTTTATGGTTCTCGAGTTTACTCGCCCCCCGTTTTATGGTCGGGTCGACTCGGGACTAAAAATCGGGTTTTTAATTAATTTCACTATTTTTTTCTGAAGAAACCGTTCAGCCGATTTACATGAAATTTTCAACATTTGTTTATCTTGACCTAGGGACGAGCTGTGCAAACTTTTAAGATGAACCGACGTCATTTACATGGTGTAATGACGTCACGAAAATCGCGATTTTCGCGATTTGGTATATTTTTATATAGTATACGCTGGCAAACGTGTTTTTACAAACACACGTAATGACTTCATCATTACTTCTGGACTTCATATCTGTTCGAAACAACACTGCCCTCGGCCCTTCGGGCCTCGGGCAGTGCTCCCGGCCCTCCGGGCCAGGACCACACCCATTTTATCCGTGGCTGCGGGCGATTGCCAGCGCCCTGATATAACTATATATATGTGTGTGTGCGTTTATGTGTTTGTGTAATGTGTATGTATGTGTATGTGTGTGTGCGAGTTATGTCTCCCCTCCAGAAAGGACCAATCCAGATGACTAACGCCTCAGCAGCAGCAGCAACAATTGCGAGCCAAGTTTGCAAGGCTATTAGAAACAGCTCAGCGGTTGACTGGCTTAGTGTTGGACCAGCGGAAGGTGTGACTAGCAATGCTATATACGGTAACCATAATGGTCATTACAACGTGACATGCTCAGCTGACTCCTCCAGCCTAGAGATGTGTGGGATGAACCTCTTGAATAAAATAAATAAAATCTCTCTCTTGGCGGTAGTTTGCAAGCCTAAACAAGGTATCAGTTTATACCGAGTTTATACTTCTTATTTTGTGACATAGTTACTAACTATGTTACAAACTATAAGTTAGTAGGAAAAACAAACTTTTTCTAGCTTAACACACAAATTTAAACATTATAGCGAACACCAGCTGTTTATATTATCATTATTGCGATTACCGACTTTCAGGTTTTCAGTGAAAGGGTAATCAACCTGAATCTGAGGGCACTATTAAGTGAGATACTCTCAAAATGTGCCTGCTTCTACCTTATAGTTTTTAATGAGTCTCTAAAACGCTTGAGGTCTGTCTCACAGCGTAGATTCAAACATAATGCAAAGCAGATTTTTGATTGTGTCCCTATTAGCCGAAACATCGCATATCGTGAATCAAAATTAAAGCTGAATGAGCCGTTGACTAAACCAACCATTGAAGCTGACAAGTGGCGCCGCCATGGGCCGAAGTTTGATCTTATTGCATAACGTTAACCAGGTCTTCGTCATGGTCATAAGTTTTGTGAACTATGTAATGAAGAAGACCTGGTTAACGCTTTTTGATGACTCTTCCAGAGTACAGAAAGTAAGGGGCTTAAACGACCATTGGCAACCATTCCTACTCCAGCCATCGTGTTACAATGTTTAGAGTAGGACGGTCGCCGGCAAATTCAGATAAAGAGCAAGCCTTTTATCGGAAGGTAATCTACTTTTATTTCACAGGTCATTGTAAATTAGTCCCCCACAACAATGTTCTAAGGGAGGAATGTGGGAAAATGGAGGAGACATTTCGCGTATTCAAATGCCCTTTCACCGATGAGTACTACACGGAAACGTTTGTTTCAAAAGTTTACATCTCTAAACGGTGTTCTCGAGATCCGACTCATTACCAAACCTGTGGATCCAAAACTGAAAGCCAAGTTTCCAACAACAAAGTTCTGCTTTGTGATGAAATTATTTGCCCTACTGACAGAATTGATGGATGGAACTTTGAAGTCTTAAATTTCGGAGCGAAGAAGTCATTTTTTTCCCCACGCATAAGCAATGACTGCGAATTGACGATCAGTCAGGAGACTTCCTTGGGTAGTGAAGATTGTGACATGATCTGTGAGAATATATTTTCATGTAAGGATGAAGCAGTGTGCAATGGGTTCCGTTATGGATTATTCTGTAAGAGAGTTAGGAGCCATTATAAGCAATCCTACGTACCAGTTCAGTGGGTCTGTGACGAGACTGCGGATTGTGCTGATTTATCTGATGAGGTGCCATGCACCAGAAACCTCTTGACCGTGGAAACATCATGCAAAGACAGAAACGCTGTTTTCAATCCACTGTTCAACTACACACGGTGTGGGCCACTTGCATTCGATATGGTGAGTGGAGAGCTATCTTCAATTTGTGATGATTTCAAGGACCAAACTAACTGCACAGACCCATGGCGGGGCGTGTTGAGATGTGATATCGGGGGATATCCATCCACTGTATCAGCAGCAGTACTCTGCATAGAGAAGGAGAAATCCCTCTGTGATGATGGGATGGACGACAAGTGTGAGATGGTGTCACGCTCCTGTCACTTGCACCGACACCTGCTGTGTGACGGTGTCTCTCACTGTCCGGATGGGAGTGACGAATCACTCAAAACCTGCTCATCTCTCGTCATGACAAGATGTCATCGAAGGTGAACCAATTGTCCAAACATTTCTTGGAACGTGAAGATGTAGCATATTATCAAAAGTTACATAATGACCATTGACCCTATTTTTTCCCAGGTACAGGCACCCACAAGAGCTGCGGATACTAGGCTCCTGGCTGAACGACGGTGTTCGAGACTGCATGATGGGAGAAGATGAGAAGAATCTATGGCAGACCTGTGAAGTGAGGGACACTTTCCGCAGAGTTCTGGACAATTCCACATGTGGGAATGTTTTCGTGTGCGTTTCGGGTCAGGAAGACTACGTTGAAATGGACGAGATGTGCCATGGCAAGAAAAAGTGTATGGAAGAAACTGCTGTTTGTCATGCTGCACGTTCCATTGTCAGACCAATGACACAGGTTGCTTCTATGTACCAAGGTGTGATTAACCTTATTCACTGCATCCCCGGTCTAACCTCTTTGGAGAATCTAGCCGGTCAATGTGCTGAGACAACCTTTGAAAACGCTGACTACCCAACTTGGGGCGTGGAAAGAAATCCTACTCGCATCAGGATTCCAACCAATAAAATGAGCTGTAATGATCTCTTCGGAGAACTCTATGTCTATCTGGCATGTTCGAAGTTTTGCGACGGGATGATGTGCCCTCTCAGGCCTCTTTCCTCTGTGAGCTGTTCAAAGAATAAGTTCAGAAGAATAATATCAATGTCGGGCTCTGGAAATTTAACATTCGTCACAGACATAAGAGGGAATTATCAGAATAATTATTATGAGTGCAGCAATTCAATTTGTGTTACTTATGATAAAGTATGTGACTTGGTTGATGACTGTGGTGATAACTCAGACGAGTCAATTTGTGGTAACAACTTCCAGTGTAAAGACGGCGGAAATTTTATCTACAAAACCAAAAGATGTGATGGCTTTTTTGACTGTGAAGATTATTCTGATGAATGTAACGAGGATTGTGGAAAGTCTATAATTTCAGGACTTTGGTTAAAGATTTCCGCCGTGGTGATAGGGACTCTTGCAGTCACTCTAAACTCAGTTTCCCTGAAACGTCTATTCAAGACATCATTATCAAGTAACTCCTTCAATATTATCAATAGAATCTTCCGATCAGGTATCTCTTTGGGTGACCTCTTGATTGGGATGTATCTTCTCATCATATCACTTTTTGATTTAGTGATCATCAAAGATGAATATTGTAAGAATGCTTTGGAGTGGCTGAGTAGCGAAACTTGTGCCTTTCTAGGCGTTTTAAGCACCTTTGGATCCAACGTCTCTCTTTATTCGATGACTTGCCTTAGCCTTTTCAGGGTAGTAAATCTCAGTAAAATTGGAGCACACATCAAAGCTTGTCACAAAGTCTGTCTAAGTGTATTATTCTGTTGCTGCCTCATCTTGTCAAGTATTCTTGCAATCCTACCACTTTTAAGTTTTTCTGAAGATTTCTTTGTAAACGGTCTGATCTATGACAAAAATTCCCTATTCTATGGGGAAACTAAAAAAAGGAAACACATGGAAGTGTTTGAAGCTTACTTTGGTACACTACGACACTCTGATTTGACCTGGAGTGAGATAGCTCGGCTGATGGGTGGCATGTTTACTGATAACTACGGTCAGATCTCCCCAAAGAAGATTCATTTCTATGGGAATGATGGTGTATGTGTGTTCAAATATTTCGTCACAAGCGAAGACCCTCAGAGGGTTTATGTCTGGATAAACCTCCTGATAAACAGTGTTTGCACATTGGTTATCATAATTTGCTATCTGATCATCTTAACAAGAGCAAACAGAAGTGCAGGAAAAGTAAAGAGGATGATGGCAAATGTTGACGAATCAACAAAGGATAAGGATCGAAATGCAATACGCTTGCAGAAAAGAGTAACCCAGATAATAGTTTCTGATCTGCTGTGTTGGATTCCATTTGTTATCTCTTGTTCCCTGCACTCAATGGAAGTGGTAGATGCCACGCCTCTCTATGGTTTTTTCTCCATCATATTCCTTCCTATTAACTCTGTGTTCAACCCACTGATTTATGACGACTACCTGCGTATTCACGTGACATACTTGACCACTTTTCTCATGAAAATGGTTACAAGGGCGAGAGTGAAGCAAAACCAGGAAAAAGAGGTGGAACAGAACATTGAGGTAGAAGTGCAAGTATGTAGCTAATAGCTAGAAGCACGGATTTTTGAGGGTATTGTTAAAGAGTCGGAGATTAACTATCACTTATAAATCACTATATAAATCACCTATAATAGAGTATGATTTTCCAGAACCAGTTTGGCCATATGCAAAGAGCGAACAATTGAAGCCTTTCCAGCTGTTTTCTCTGATACTCACTCCAACATCGTTAAACACTTTTTGCTGATAAGTTGATGATGATTATTTAAATGAAGAGGGTTATATTGTGGATATCAATTTAGCTCCAGTTTTGTAAAAATGAACAAAATTAGTTTAATTTTTACGAAGCTTTATTTTTATTATGTTCTTCACGAAAACCTGGTCATCATATTTATCTGAAGTTGGGGTAAGATAACCATCAACATCCTCAAAATCATCGAAACTCCAATAACTGTAGTCAAAAGTAAAGAATTTCTCCTCATCTCCTCCATCCAAGTCACTGATGTAGGTTGTTGGCCCTGCATGAAATGTGTGAGTTCACACTTTACTGTGTTCAATTTCTTGATCGAATGTTTCATTACTCACCATTCATCTTGATGCAAAGCTTAGCATTCATATTTTTTTCTCGAGAATTGAATGGGCGAACCCTGACAGCTACCTTGACAGCTTCGCCCTCAGCCATGATCTGTCAACAAATGTTTTTTATCATGGACTGTATCCAATGGTTTAACAAACATACATGGGATACATACTATTTATGTTCAAATTTTTCTTGTCATCGAAATGTTTCATTCTCTAAAGACATTATTATATTATTTAGTCATCTCATATATTAAAAAGCCAATTATTTCAATACCATCCATGCAACAAGGATAACTATATTATAACTTTCCATACCAATAATTCTCAGATTATCATTCAAATAGTATCTACACCAAATTATTTAACAGATGTATTCTTGCTGTCAAAATATTTTTTCATCCATCCACTAGTTGTGCTGTTCCTTGACAGATTTACTTTTTGTGGGGTCATTATCTTTGGGATAGCTTGGTCAAGGACTGGCCTTGAATCCAACAATGACTTAACTATGTTATTCGATTCCTTATATTGTTCCATCCATGAGTTGTATTGAGCTATGTTGCCCTCACCCAGTGGTTCATGTGCTAATGTATTTGAGGACAACACTACTTGGTCCATTTCAGATGATTCTCCTGAAACAAGTTCCTTCATCTGACCAAGAATCTTCTGGCTACTCTTAGCATTGAGAATAGAATCAATATTTTGGTTAGGGTAAAGTCTAGCAGCCAACATGATACCTTCTTCAATAGTGCCATCTAAAAACATTGCTCTAAGTAGATCAGCTCTGCTGGCAGGAAGATGATTCTGCATGAACCTAGCCCAAGCTCGAGAAATATAATATTGGGCTATTTTAGAATTGCATGTTATGGCTGTAGTGAAACACTTTTCTGCTTCTGAGTAATGTTTGTCAGAGTATTCTTTTATACCATATTGGTGATGCACCAAACTGATTCTGGAGATTATGACCCAGTCTGTTGGATCAAGTTCTAAGGCTTGTTGATAATCTGCGAGGGCAAAATTCAGGTATCCAACCATCCTAAAGCAATCCCCCCTGTTCATATAAAAACCCTTCTCTCCTTTTTCTCGCTTGATTGCTTGGTCAAGAAGAGAAATAGCTTCCTCATAGTAACCTTTTGTATAGCATTCTACAGCAAAATCATTATATGTGAGAACAAGCTGTCTCATGGAATCAGTATATGGCTTACTATCCACTTCTACTTTGGTAAGGGCATGCATAAAATCATCAATGGCTTTATCATATAATCCTTGTTGTCTAAACAGAGTACCTCTAAAGACAGTATATTCAGCAACTGTTGGATTTGTTTCAATTGAAACAGTTATTTTGCTGATTGCTTCTGTTAAATTTCCACTTAGAGCTTGATTGATAGCAACAGACCTACATTCTTCCGCAGAGGAGTTTAGTTCATCCACAATATGAATGGCTTTTCCATTTCCGGGGTCAAGTTCAAGAGCTTTGTGAACATCATAAAAGCATTTTGTAGCATATCCAAACAGTTTATTCAACCTAGCCCTCAAAATGTATAACTCAGCCTCTTCATGATCAATGAGAAGCTTCTCCACAAGCTCTAAGCATGTTTTATGCTGATTCATGTAGTAAAGATAAGCTACTTTTCTAGAATGATATGAAAAATTATGTGGCTTGATCAATAAAGCTTCATTCACTTGGTCAAGTGCACCTTTGAAATCTTGTTCATCATAAAGTATTTGACTGTGAAGAAAATGTATATAAGAAAGACGATCCTTCCATTCATCAACATTTTCCATAGAAATTTCTATGCCATGAGCATAATTCAAGATAGTGCTTTTGAAATCACATAACTGTAAACAACATTCAGCTCTGAGCATGTAATAAGTGGCATTGTCTGGATTCATTTTAATTGCCTTGTTCAGTTTTGTAAGTGCAAGTAAAAAATTTTCCCCTTTCATCTCTTCACAGGCATCACCGACTATCTTTGATGCCTTTTGAGATTTTATCAACTTTAAATTTTCATCAGCATCTGGAGCTCTGAATTTGCTTTTGGTACTTTGACGCTTCGATTCAGCAGTCTTAGGAGTGAGTGGTCTATCTGTTATAAAAGTGCCTGCATCATCAAAATCTTCTTCATGATCATGATATGAAACAGACAATTCAGAAAACTGACCCCCTGCACTTTCCAATGCTCTTCTAAGGTAGTCATTCACTTCCAGCTCATCCATTAATCATTCTCAATTATCACAAGCTACAAATCTTGTAAAATTAGAAGCAAGGTCATGAATTATCGCATATTTCTATACATAGGAACTATATGGTTGAATTTTTCTAATATAAGAACTATTATGAATGACATTATCACTGTTGACTGTTACATATATCAACTCATGAAATACAACAGAACTGCAAATACTTGATGTGTAGATGAATGATGATAAGTAATAACATATATAAATTACATGAAAATTACATGATAAATACTTAATGTATATTTGAGTTGGAGTAGTGGGGTGTTTTGTAGCAGTGGCAAGAGAACTGATGATGATGTATGTAACACTGAAACGTTTTTATCTCACTAACAACGACTGTTTCACTTATTGCAATATAGCATCTGTGCGTTATCGGAAATTCCAGATTCTTGACTTATTGACTTATCTTAGGCTTATGACTTCAATACATTTCTTATTTCTTGCCTCATGTTTTATGTTTCACTCATATTTTTTTGAAACATAAAATCTGGCGTTGTCGATTTATGATAAATTTATGATAAATCGACAACGCCAAACAACCTGACTCATGTTTAGTGTGCAAGATTGCCTGTCTCGATAGGCCTCGGCTAGGGTTCGAGTTTAGCACGCGCTGCTGAACCATGGATCAGTTGCCGAATGTATTATGTCTACTGCACTGTTCCTCGCGCGCGCCTTCGAAGGCAGAATAAAGGCACGCGCGCGCCAGAAACAGTGGACAGCTAACAGCCGGCAGGGTCGACATAAGCCTGTAGAGTGTAGCTGTTTTGGCCTTTGGTGTTGTTGCCGGGCTTTGCTTGTCAGATTTTATTGCTTATATGTTTCAGTGTTTCTCGCGCGCGCGCCGCGCCTTCATCGAAGGCCGAAACAGAGCTAGAGGTCGGATAAACTCTGACAATGCTATGGCATAGCATTGCTATGCCACATGCTATTGCTAGGCCTTGCTCACTGCTGTCATGTCGCGAGCCGCGTTGTAGGATTTTACCCTACCGTCGGTGCGCGCGATTTTCAATCGGGATTTGCTGGCGGGATAAAATCCCGCCAGCAAGGGTAGGGTGAAATCCTACAACGAGCCGCGTGACTCGTGAGGCCGTGAGCGGCGCGCGAAATCAGGAAGTGGAACAGAGGTCAGATAAAATCTGACAAGGCCAGGGCCAGACAAAATCTGTAAGTGTATGACTTCAGCTTGAGCTACGCAAAGTTTTAGCAGAGACTACAGTCTACAATCCATGAGACTAAGTACTTCAGACCTTTACTTTTATTTTTAGAGGTGAAAATAAGTCCTATAACTGTAACTGTAAGTGTAAGTCTATGCTTAAGCTTAGAGGTGAAAATAAGTCCTAACAGTAACTGTAACTGTAAGTCTATGCTTAAGCTTTGGAAGTCCTACTTTTGCAAAGCAAAAATGTGTCCATGTTTTTAGGATTCAAGTACTACTCTGTACTCGTCAGCATAAGTCAGGTTAAATCTGGAGCTTCGGTCTGTAGCGAGTTTCGGCACCTGAATTCCACCTCTCTGCAGTATTGCTGATAATAATCATCACATTTTCCTGAAAGTTAAAGAGTAAGTTACAAATGCAGTACAACTTACATAATGACAGGTTGTATCAGATTTAGAGCGACATTGTCATGTTCATCACGTTCACGTGTAAATGTAGTCACGTGTTACAAGTACAACGTGTCTCCAGGTGATATCACGTGCTTTTACGAATATTAATCACTGAATTGTGAATGCTATCCGATCCCCACGCAGACTCTCACTCACTGTTAGTGTTGCATGAGGCTATGAGCTTGTACAGTGTATGGAGGAGGTTGAAGGGAGGAAAGGGCAGAACACACTGTGATTCTGCTTCTTTAACGAGCTGGAGAAGATTGCGGGGGTCACGAGGAGTATAGTATGGATGCACTTATAATTGCTGTGAGAACTGAGCAGCAGTAATGGAGGTTTGAGTAAATTAGCTCCTGATACTACCTTATATCGCTGAAGCTGCCACAACTGCCTGGTCTGGTCAAAGTCGGTATCGTACGTTTTGCCGAATATGGACACGAGAAGGTTGGTAAGGAGAATCACTGTCGTCATGGTGTAGAACCCAAGTAGTATCCTAGCGACCAACCTGCGGGAATTGAGTGGTTGTAAACACGTCCTGTTTTAGTTTATCTGTAGGACCGACTGCTGCAGCCGATACAAGGGCGTTACGTCATCACTCAGCAGCCTGAAGTCGAACAGTTCTAGTTTTACTTACTGGAAGTTTTTACAAGTCTCATCACAGGTAGAATCATCTGCGCATGGATCATCTTGGTCGAGGGTTTCGCCGTCGAGGTACATTTTGTATCTGCATCTTCCTTGCCCTATCTGATAGAGGATAGTGTATGTAAGTGTATATCTTGTGCCACATGACAATGTCTATTCGGAATATTATAACGATTCTCAAGTTGAAATGAAAAGCTAAATGATCATGATCTCACCCCAGCTTCGAAATTGTCGAGGTCCAGTTCTCCGAACATGTTGACATATGGTCGCTTCAGGATCTCTAATATCTGATCAGCAGGCACGCTCCGGGGATACGGGTGTAGGAGAAACTCTGGGTGCAATAATTTGAGATAATTGGAATGGAATCGTGGACAACTGTCATGATCATGGATCACAGCTGTAATCTGTGGATAACTGTTTACCTGACACAATCCCATAGGCAAATATGGTGAGGAGCAGAAACGCTGCAAAGAACACGAGATCTGCAAACATTCGCCGGATACTAATCAGCTTCGGACCAGTCGATTCGAATAGTTGGAGAAACTGTGTAAAACGGACTATGTATCCGATATACGATATCGAAACTGAAATTAATTCATGTTGATGTTTTCCGATTAAGGCCAAGCTTTTTCCGTAATCGAGTAAAAATGGATATCTCGGTTTGGACGCACCGACTTGCTTTTCCCAAATCAATGACAAATGCTAATACCAAAGAATTTCGCTGCGATGAAAACATTTTCCCCGCCCGTGGTGGCTAGAGTTAGAGCCCAATAAACGAGGAATGTAAACGCTGAGAAGAGATCCACGATGTTGTACTCGTTCATCACAAAGTATGACCGGAGCATTGATCTCACGTTGAACCGGTTAACCTGTAATATCAGATAGATATGGGAATGCTAATTAGCTCATGGTAATTATGTCATACTTTTACAAGTCATGCAGGTAATTTCATCATCATCGGTTTCAAAGTGAAAGTGAAATTGCCACGTGCTACGTTATGATGGTGTCACCTGTGTAATGTCAATCTCGGCAGCTAGGAAACAGAGCACAAACGCGAGACATGTGTAAATGAGACGGGAAAGTCGGTCTCTGTCCTCATTTGCTGTCATGGTGTCATCACTGTCACTTTGGAAACGGGTGTTGTCCAAGATCAGCAGAGTTAGCAGGAACAAGAATAGTAGGTACGCTGCCTGTAACAGACAAAGTTATCTTCATGGTCATAACATTCGAATAAATTTCATAAAATTCGAATAACTTTCGAACATGGAAATCTTGCTGCATGAGTAAGGATCGTGATTGCTCCATTACAAACCATGAGCAGGTAGCATTTACTCCGGGGTGAAGTCCAGAATGACACAAACTTGTCCAGGTAGGACCGAGCCTTGAGTCGCTCATGTAGAAACAGGGAATATTCGTCACTCTTGCTCTGTTTCATATTCTACCAGGAGGATGAGACGTGATTGGGGGTGTGTGTGTGTGTGTGCATGTGTGTGTGTGTGTG
>CAMPET010000146.1:28741-42175 GCA_946803715.1 Beroe ovata
TACACCACTGCATAACTGTGACGTAGGAATGCTTGCGATGGAATGCGCTGACACCAGTTTGTCACAACAGGCCTGCGTGACGATTGGGGTACCCATTCGTCACAACTTGCTGACACCACTGCATAACTGTGACGAAGGAATGCTTGGGATAAAATGTGCTGACACCAGTATGTCACCACAGGACTGTGTGACGATTGGATCTCCGATTCATCACTACTGTGACGTAGGGCTACTTAGTGCTAAAGATGGAGTCCCTTGACACTGATGCTAAATGTAAAAGATAGCATGTTTCTTAACCATGGTGTGTACTGTGAGCAACACCGATATCACTTACAAATCTGCTGGCCATGAACCACGCATTGGACTCTCTACCGAATTTGACAATCTCCCTGATCTTCTCCATCCGCTCAGTGTTGCCAGGCTTGTATGATCCTGAAAATAGAATATCGAGAACCGGTTATAATCAATAACATCATAATATACCTAGTAAATAGAATGTCAATTTAGAAGGTACCTTACCAAACACGTTGATGAGTAAACTGGGAGGTTTCATCTTCCACTTTTCACAGAGTAACTCCCTTAGGGAGTCCAGTGCCCCCTCATGTGGAGCAAATCTGATGTAGTTTGGTCTGAAAAGAAGGGTGTACTTTACTTCCTCAATTCTGATCAGCCATAAGAGGTACAATAGCTTCAATAGTTGACTGAATTCCTTGGAAAACGCGGGCTTTCCTCTATATCTCACCGGATGTAGCAAGTTTCATCCACAAACTGTGACTCTATGACACCGAATGTCGTTGCTGTGGTGAGGTGAGAATCCGACCCTGCTGGATCACGTGTCAGTTGCTCACTCAGCGGATATGCTGCTGTGGTAACGGATGCAGTCGACTGTCGGAAACTCCTCCCAATGAAATTCTCCTGCGAGATTCAATATGTAGCACCACGAGTCGTGGGGATATTGTACCAAGAGTGATTCAGGTTATTCAGGTTGGAAGAGAAAGATATAGAGGCAACTTTAAGAGGCAACTTCAGACGGTTTGTAGAGGCAAGAGTTGAGTTTAAAATTACGATTCAGTCGACCAGTATTAGGGGGAATATGAACTATCCAAGGAGAACTAACTTGCTCGAGAGCTACCGTGAATATGTGAAAACTAAGTGTGGTGGAATCTAGACCAGCGTCTATGAGTAACCTGATTATCACTTTTTGTTAATTTCGATCCTTTCCCCTTTTCACAGTCAACCATCTCGTAACTTCCCATCCCTCCAGTCTTTTGCACAGCCACAAACGTCAACTTCACAAACGACAAGTTCACAGATTGAGTGAACTAAAAAATTGAACCCATCAATATCACCTCCAAACGTCAAACAAGCAAAGAATAAATTCCAACTATAATAAAAGTTTAACAAAACTAAAAACTGTAACGTCACAGATCGACCACACTATGAGTTCATGAGTGACAATTGTCTGTGGTCATAAGAAATACAGAAGGAGCTGAAAGATAAACGATAAAGCAGATTACACGGAATGTATATTTAACAGGTTGTCACACGTCATGCAAATGAAACGTGCAGCTGACAGGACTTATCAACGGTAAATTGTGGGAGAGGAGGAGGAGGGAAAATGTACACTTCTCCCGACCATATGTGGCGAGAAATCAGAATACTACTCGGGAGAGAAAGAGAATACTGCTTACAAATCTGAATATATCTACTGTACAGCTTGACCGGTCGTGAACTCAAGTATATGGTGTAGATTGTAGAAAATTCTAGTTTCACAGTGAAGACTGCTGATCAATTCGATAAGAGAAAAATCATTTTGTCCGAAAAACACGACAGGATCTTTCGAAATTGAATCGGAAACTAAAGCAGGCCAAACAATGACACAGAGGCACAGATGGAGATAGTGTTTAATGTCATAGCAAAATTAGCCCGTGTTGTGAATATTAGCCCGTGTTGTTATTTCAAGAGTTAATAGTATTGCGTGGAGGGTATATACACTACTAGGAAGTGGAATCTTGCTTCTTCTACTACGACAAGCAAATAGGACCAGTGTCGGTGATTGGATGGTTGCGAACAAAGTAATCAATCATCATAATGGCTTTTTGCAAGTAAAACTTGATTGATGAAGTAAATAGTGGGATAGCCTAGCTGGAATTTGGAGTAGCAACTTCCCTGATACAAACATCATTCTCTATTGGTCAAGTGGGTGCCGGGCAATCATCACACATCAGATATCGCATAATAAAATCAGAATTCAGGATAAAGACAGAATCATACCCATA
This sequence comes from Beroe ovata, assembly GCA_946803715.1. NCBI lineage: Eukaryota > Metazoa > Ctenophora > Nuda > Beroida > Beroidae > Beroe > Beroe ovata. The sequence continues at coordinate 31,021 of CAMPET010000146.1, forward strand.
ATGCAAATCCCGGAGTTTGTATACGGCCCAGTTTATAAATAGAAAACATGGTGCAAGAGCAGAGTGACGCGGAATCTATTTGAGTTATAATAGCTGCACACTATAATAGTCGTGCTATAGTGCTATAGCACGACTGTACAGAAATGTCGTAATACGAGGAGAGAGAGAAGTATATGAACGTGGACTGTGCACTTGTCAGGTTTTACCTCTCAAACAAACATCCCCCTCAAATACAACAAGTTATACGAAGAAGTATTTGAAAAGGTTTCTGCTTATACACACCGTACATAACTCTAGAGAGAGAGAGAGAGTTTCAAAACACTGCCACGATAAACATACTTTCAAGTCGAGAGAAAATGAGGTTTGTACGAATAATCAGATTAGCTTCCCGCACGCGAAAAACGAAAGATCCTGCCATTATTATGTTTTAGTTCATCTATATTACACGATCCTTACGCGCGATATAGAACAAGATCAAGTCAAAACTCACCCATCCTGCATGCTTTTATCCTCAGCTGCTTCTCTACTGCAGCTACTGGAATGGTTTCACTACAACTCTTGACCATGCAATCGGCCGCCGTATGCAGGTACATGATGAGCTAGGAGTAGGAGTGATTAAGTTATTAAACTTAAACTGAAATTCTATCAGAATTAGCAGTTAACTGAAATTCAAATTGAATTTTGATGGAATAAGAAAATAAGAAAAGATATGTTTTGTCTATCCTAAATGCTGTCTATCCTGAATGCTGCCTTGTCTGCTATTTTACTATTTCGTCATGACTTATACGGAGGACTAGAATATTGGCATTTTACTTTTAGTCAGACGCGTGAATTCTATCGCATAATATATTGTTACATCACACCTATGAGGTGCGTATTTGGCCATATTTCTCGAGGCGAAGCTGAGTGAAATTTGGGCAACCGAATAGGTGTGATGTAACAATATTATGTGACGATTGGAAAGCAAGCTACTGTTACCGCTACATTTCAACATTTCAACTCTTGAGACATCCTCATGAGTTACATAATATGATAGATCACCCGATATGACATAACTATAAGCTACTTTACTGTTCGTTTCAGAGAATTTTAATAAAAATCCTACACCTATATTCTCATAAAAATTGAGCTGTCATAGAGAATGGCAGTCGTGCGATGATATATAATAGAGACTACCATCATTATTACAACAGCGCACGTAGAATCTATTTGTATTGTATTGTTACAATTTGTACTCATCGTTTTTGATTTTCATTCCCATCATTGTTCATCGTAAAATGTAAGATGAAGTGTTTTTCTGCCTAATGATTCAATCATTGATTGCTCAGGGGCACGATTCAGAATGAAATGATGCTCGATGATCATGACACATCACTGAAGCCGGGATCAGATCATGACGCGATCAGCACGTGCAGTGTGTTGCTAGGGGCAACAGGTTCCCTCATCCTCCTGGGAGTGTGGATGTTTGTAATCTTATCTCACGGCAGCTACAGATCAGGTGGAACGAATAGAGGTGCGTGCCAAGGAGAGACAGCAAATAACTTGGCTAGAGATTGGATCGATAATCGATACTTTTACTAATACTGGATAAACACAACAATGAGACTAAAGATTCAAAATAATTGATTAGTAAAGGATACCAACAGATTAATCGATGTATCATTTGATTCAATTGTAGGCACACGTTGCTGTTATTCAATTCTAAAATCCTTTTTAAGTTTAACTTTCATACCAATTTGACTTTCTTGATATATGTTTTGAGGATTTATGTTACTCAGATCAAAGCATCAACCAAAAAGTTGCATATAATACGGCACCAATAACAGTTAACACATTGGAAATTCCATTTCCGGCAGCCAGGTCACACAAACTCCACCAAAAACACCTTTAACAATAGAAAAGATTCATCGTTGACTGAGGAAATGATAAAGACAGTTTTTAGAAGAACCTAAGCGTAAGGAGTGTGGTGTGCAAGCAGGGAAAATCGATTGTGAACGAACAATGAGGATCAACTTTCATATATTGGACATTCCACGATATTCGGTCATCCTTAGATGGGATTAAATAGGTTTGTTAGGTTGCGTTTTACCGATATAGTAATAGTAGGTTTGTTAGGTTGCGTTTTACAGAAATCAAAATAACGCCAATTTTAGGATAAACTTGACAGCTGTTCTAATAAAGCTCTCTTAGAAATTTAGAAAAAAAGTGGCTAACAATTGTATTAGAAAGATCTAAATTAAAAGCTGGTGAAGTATCACTGTCTCAAGGACTTGCTAGCCCTCTATAACCAAACTCTCCCGACACGGAATTCACAACTGAAGAGTGTATCATGTAAATGCAGCTCATGCAATAATTGCACCAATCTCAACAAATCTTCACAATTCTATATTGAAGAATGTATGTATATCAGCGACAGAGATTCACCTGCTCAAAAATCAAACGGCCTAAATAATCATCTATTTAAAAAAGTAATAAATTATCCTTTCTACCGCATTGTAAGTCCATAATATCATAACACAACTGGCGTTTGCCGAGTGTGACCCAGCTGTGAGCAGTACGTGGGTCGTGAAGACAGATCGCAATCAAAGTTAAAATGTTATTCAGTTCCGGGAAGAAGGCCACTTTGTCAGAGGTCTGGTTCTCAGTCCAATCCCGACCGATTAAGGAGGTTCAATAATGAGTAGGCACTCAGCAAATTGGAGCTAAGTTATGTTATTGAACACACAGTAGTTCACACCCACACACAAGACGCGAACACCAGAACATTTCAGCATAAATGATGATAACGTAGTTTTAGTGATAATATTGCAGTTCTCGAATGGGTATCAGTTTTACCAGTAGATACGACCGCGCGTTGCACACGCGTGTGACGTCACGGCGACAACGCGTAGCCATTCCAACAGAGTTCACATGCTTACGGACAGATATAGATACGTATCTCGGTTTGGTATATCCAACGTGAAGTTATGTTAAACGTCTTCCTCCTGGTACTCAAACACTTTCTTAGCTTCTTCATTCACTCGGCGCTCCAACTCTTTCTCTGAGGTATGGGTTAAGAGAACGTACCACATGGCACATCAGAATCACACCAATATCATACAATTCAGTAATTCACACACACACACACACACACACACACACACACACACACATACACACACACACACACACACATACACACACACACACATGGGGAATAAACTTACCCCACTGTTGTTTAGGTCGAGGATTATCCCGTCTCGAGGAGAATAGTTCTCGTCTCATCTCGCCCTTTACCTCCTGATCACCATCCCTGCCACCGGCTGCCACCACTACCATATCAGCGCCAGGAGACGTTACAGCGGCAGTTTTAGCGGCGGCGATGGCGGCAGACACAGCAGGTTGTTGTGGCGGTGTTGGTGGCACTGTGGCGGCGAATGTTGACTCGTTCTTCTCCGTTGGAGAAGGGAGGCTCATGATAGGAATTGCAGCCTGAGAACTATGCCCGAATCGTCCCTGGGTTGGATATGAGGTGTGATATTCAACACGCGAAAACTGAGTTACAGTTACATCATCATCGCTTCATGTTATAGTACTCACGTTGTCGGTAGGGCTCAGTTTGATTGGCGAAGTAGGAGCACTGAAATTCTCGAGTAACTCAGGGATGGTAATACAGGGCGAGGTGGGTCTAGAGTACTGGTCGAATGAGTTGTTACCGTGAGAGGGGGATGCGGGGGCAGACCTGACCAAATATTATAGTTACTCGACTGTGCGATATGTTTGAGTATTGGGGTGTTTTGTAGAAGTCGCATGAGAGATCAAGAATTCCGGACATCTCTGATATCACAATACATATTCAGATTGACCAGCTCTCTGATATTTTGATATTCACCTCGACATTATACCCAGAGATGATCGACACGGAACCATACTCCGCTTGTTACGTCTCCTGAAAGCCTGCTCGATGAGCTTAGCCTCGCTGTTCTTGTCCAGTCTCCAGAATGAGCCCTTGCCTGGTTCATCCTGGGCCCTTGGCACTTTGATGAAGTATCGGTTTAGGGAGAGGTTGTGCCGAATACTGTTCTGAAATGAAAGATGGCTGATTTAGCAGAATAACCGGAATTTTCTTACGAGCAAACGGTTCCCAGGATGTTGTTACTATTAGTTGATGACCCAATTTGAAAAAGATACCTGCCATCCTTTATCCACAGATTTGTAGTAGGGATATGTTTTCATGATGAATTGGTATATTCCGCTGAGAGTAAGATGTTTACTGAGGGAGCTGGCAATGGCTTGCACTATCAGCTGCGCGTACGAATATGGCGGCTTTTCATCCGAGTTCACATCACTGTTAACTTGGCTCAGCTTGTTCGATACTGCAGGGAGAGAAATATGATGTGATACATGTGTTCAAATGTGACAATTTATCATAAAACTGCACCATATTTCACTCGAATCCTTGCTTACTTTCTATTGCTCTCTGTTCAGTTTTTATCCGTTCAGCAGCAGCCTGTACAGTCGCCATGTGATCGGCCATCGATCTGTGCTGTCCTCGGGGTGATACCGGACAGGAATTCACCGCACTGAAACAGAGCAAGTGTGAAATAATGTGCAACGGTGTAATTATTGGGGAAGTTGTCCACACATAGTTCTCATTATAGTTCTCATGGGTGGACCGGGACAATTTTCAGAAATTGTTCCGAGGACCGAAATTGCTGAACTTGAAATAGTGGTGAATTGGAGATGAAGTTTTTTAAACGGTAAAAAAGTATTCTCGGTTACTGGTTTGCCAGAACCAGGATTCCATTGATAAAAAGCACGCAGTTTTACGCGACCTTGTGTTTACGCCAATACTGGTGAATTCTACAAACCACATTAAAAAACGTGCGTGCGCGCGAGTTAATCATTGAAAATATCTCCGCGCCAGCGCAAAATTCCAACAATATTGCCAAGTTTGGGAAGTTTATACAATTTATCAAAACATTGCTTGTGTTTTTGTTTTCCAAGTTACAACATTATCACGAACAATTGTTTCCATACGGCAATTGTGTACCCGCCACTCTTATTAAGAACACGCGTCAACTGTTATCTAGGGTTATCAATATTTCTTCACTGATCAAAGTTTTTACTTCCCTTCGAGTGATTCCAAACTTCCTTTCCGAAAAAGTCAAGAAATGGATATGAAGTGTAACCTTTGAGCATGCTTGATGTTTCCTTTCTTCGACAGAAGTAAATTTAGGTGAATTTACATGTTTCTGATGTCACGAAACAGGTGGAATAATCGCGAAACATGGTCAGCTGACCAAATGACGTCATCTGTTAGAATGGGTGTATGCAGGGTGTGTTATACATGTTTCATGTATTTTAGCACACCTCGAAACCACCATAGTACTGGTTGTGCTTTCAATGCATCCTGTATGCTGGTGTGCGTTATGCGTTATGAGTTATCATGTACATCCTGATATCATGAGATATTGTGATCGGTGCTCAACAGTGGATTAAGTATCAAGTTTTATACGTGTGACATTGGTAATGGTCCTGTGAAATCAGGATTTTGAATCACAAAACGGATAATAATTTCAGTGAGAACGCTATGTCCTTATATGGTGGAAATCGTCATATACAGAAAATGGGGTAATTTGGAGGACAATGATCATGATTCACTATTGTGGTCACTGTCTGACACTTTTTGATGCCCAATATGACGTTCGGATCAAAGTATTATGATCACATTATAGAATTGACTGATTGCAATGATTCATCTGTCAGCTGTGTAATAAACTGAGCATGAACATACAGCTTATGGGGAAATAGAAACCATGATAGGTGTTATCAAATGTGTAATTGTGGTACAATAGCTGTTGTGGAAAAGGATAAGTATCAAATCAATCCACCTCTTAGCAACCTTATTTTGAGAGCTCAGTATAATAAGTTAGTACCGCTCTATTCTGAGCACGTTCACTAACCTGATAGTATGCGTTGGAGAGGGGCAGGGCGATAGTATGATGGTCCTATCGGGCTTGGTAAACGTGACAGTGTTTATAGGATACTTGTTACCATGGCTACTGAGTGTCACGTGCGTTGGGGCCACGTGATTACCAGCAACGTGATTGGCTGTCACATGAGTCACGTGGTGCATCGGTTGTCTGGGAGATGATATCCCCGATATTTCGCTGTCGTCGTTGATAAGCGACGTGAACTTAACACGTATACTAGTGCTAGGAAACCTAAGCGTACACCTGAAATAGAAACTGGTGAAAATAGGAAGTCAGCGCCAATTGAAACCCGTAATTGATCGGATGAGAAAGGTCTAAGGGTCATCAAACTATATAAATCAATGTTCGATGTCATCACTAACGTTCTCGGTAGCTTGACACTCTCTTCCACCTTCGACTGGAAGAAATCGTCGATGAAGATCCCGTTCTTTGACCTGCATCTCAAGTGGAAATCCTTGCCCTCCCTCCTAAGCGTGAGATGGTGACGGGATATGAAGCTGCTCTTTCCCATGGACACGTCAACATCTCCCGCACTGCTGTTCCGACCTATGGTTATGCTCCTTTTCCGAACCTGAAATAGGATTAGTCATTGATTACTGAAATATGATTACTTAACAAACATGGAGTGTTTTGTTAGAAATATTTCGCAGGAACACATACTTGTAGTAACAGTTGAGATTTACCAGTAGTGAGACTTAATATTAGTGGGACTTATTAACATACCAGGTATTCGAATTCTTTCCCCTCTAACTTTGCATAAGTTCTGGACGTGGGCATGTACTGTGGGAGGGGCCTGAATTCTTCAGGATAGTCAACTTTCTGTTCTTCACCATCTGTAAATGTGATGAATACATTAAACATCTATACAGTATCACAGTAGGTACAAGATTTCAATCCTACTAAATTTCTCAATTCTATTCACAGAGGGTGCTATTTAGTTGTCACCTGGATCATTGCTTGGTATGGAAAATGCTGGAAGAAAATAGCCACCTCTGGTATTCTCGCCAACAGCTGCCATCATGCTCCAAGGGGAGAAGAAGTGTATCAGATCAAATATCAATCAGTTATAATAAACGACGTCCAAAATTTTGCTGTCAATTCAGAGAGGAAGTAACAATGATGTGTCAATGGCTGTTCCAGTGACATAAGGCGAGGTATTTGGGAATTCTATTCCAAGTCTAGATTAAAATTTCAAGCCAAATCAAAATAAATTATTTGTACATTCAATGAAATTAGTCGGCAAAGAAAAACAAACTTCATTTTGAGTGACAATGACTACAATCTCAATATGAGATGAAATCACTTAAAAACAAGCCTTAGTACCCTTCAGTCACTAGCTAACTTTACACTTACACTGCTTACTTTACACTTTGCTAACTTTACACTTACACTGATATGGGTGAAGTCTAGAGTAGGCAGCATTGGGTCCAGCACTGACTCGGTAAGCAATCCTTGAGCAGAATGCCTCGCTCACCTCCAGTGGTGGATCACCGAGTCTGACCAGCATCTCACACTGAAGTCTGGTGTCATCATTAGCTGGCCGGAGATTGAAAAAGCAGGAGTTATGGTATTTCTCCATCACCCTTCCAAGGTCCAAGCAACAGCCTCACTAGTTTCCACAAGCATGAGCTGTGGCATCCCAGGCTCCAGAGCAAGATGATTGACCAAGACCATGTATTTAATCCACCCTGATAGTGTCTCTGCGGCTTTTTGAGTTGCCCTGGCAACAGAGTTCATGTGCGCTATTGAGTCTCTGCTCACTTGTTCAGGGCGGTTGCACAGTCCAGTGAGTGCATCTGGCACAACAGCAGATACCCACTTGAATAATCATCCAAAATTTGTTCTACAGTACAGACATTTAAGTCAACCAAAGGAATACTAAAACTGTATAAACAAAAAAATGATGTATTGTGTACAAGGCATACTATAAGATGTGATAGAATGATGCTCATGGTATAATGATTGGTCAGGGTAAGTCCAAGTGAGCATAAGGCTTGAAGAAATTGGCCTCTAATCAGCAAATTATTTGGCAATGAAGATCTCTAAAACCTCTATGAGATTATTCCTTCCCACTCCAAATTCACTTATTGACAAGTTGTCAGAATGTCAGAATTTATTTTCAATCACCTCGGTTTTCGCGCGCGCGCGAGAAACAGAGGTCAGATAAAGTCAGACAAATTGACAAGCAATCGCAATTCCGCCATAATTGATAATCCTTGCCAGTGCAGGGTTAAAATCCCATCTGCACCAGCGCAATTGTCGATCGATGATAGACCCTGTCGAAAATTTTGTTTTGCGCGCGCGGCGCAAACTTATTCTCAAGCAAGCTTATTCTGCAAGCTTAGCGGCTTGCAATTGTCAATCGATGATAGACAGATAGATCACCCTGTCGAGAACTTCGTTTTGCGCGCGCGCGCGGCGCGAACTCATTCTCAATCAGTTTCTTCATTTTTGCTGACAAAGCGGCTTGCATCAGCGGTCTAGCACTTGCACTCTAGCATCGCCAGACAACAGCGCAATGATGCGTGGGTACTGGGTATGAAAAAGAAATTTTACGACTGTTTTGACCTTGCGCGCAAGAAACAGTGGACAGATAACATCGGGTTAAAAAATTGAACAGTGGACAGATCACATCCGGCAAATAGAACTGACAAAAGTATATTGTATAATGGGATTGACCCTGGACCTCAGGAAATCAGGAATTGCGCCTATTCACCAAGCGAAGCTGCGTCTTCATTTGTTTTTATCTATTTAGTGTGAGGTAACTTCTGGAAAGGAAGAGAAGCATGTGATAGCTGTGTCCACTGTGCATTTTCTGTCACTTTCTGACCCTGGCAGCTTAAGGTATAACAGGATCAATGCAGGTGAAGAGGAAAAGCAAGACTCTTCATTTATTGCATGATTTGCACTTTGGAAATATCTATTTACCACTATTTAGCCAGAACTCTTTTTGAAATCATATTTCCATCATGCAGACAATATGGCACGTTCAATAAAACTACCCAATCCACGGATTATAACCGGTATTGTGGGAAGGGATGTGGTCAAGGACCCACACTTCAGTTTGAACAAGCTGTACAATGCAACACTGGATGAGCTGAAGACACTGCCAGAGAGTTATCCATACAGAATTGAAACAGAGAGACTGACTAAAGAGAGGTAAGTTTAGGGATGGAGTAATATCTCGTAGGTACTGCATAGTGCATATAAATCCACTGACATGATTTGAAATTATAAATGCAATGTTCCCACTCATTAAGGCTGAGTTTGTTGGAAAAGGTTAAAACAGTCATGGAATTTGAGGAGTCTGTCAATGCTCGCTGCATTGAGAATGTGATTCATGAAGCTAAATCGGAGTTACTGCTCATCAGGTTTGTCTCAAGAGTACCATGATGTTTTTCACATTTCTGTTGGTAATCATATCATAACTACTAAAAACAGATGCTGATATTATATCAGCTTATTTTTCATTCCACTGATCTCATGTTATCAGGAAACTGCCTGAGTGGGCTCCTTGGGAACCCCTGGTGGGCAAAGCACCTGACGGTCAGTGGAAGTGGCCACTTTGAACAACACGAAGATACACACCCTGAAGTCATGATTTTGTAGTGGTACTCCCACTCATAGACATGATGGTGAACTCTGTATTTATTGTGTGCTGTCTGCAAATGACAATGTAAGTTAACTTTACATTACTACTTTATACAGTCAAATTTGAGACAGCTGATGAGCCTACAAGGCGAAACATGTCCTGTTAACCTGTGTATTTACTGCTTCATCGAACAACGCTCTGTATTCATGAAATTATAGGTATCATGTTATTTGTTATTTTCTTTTTGAGCGAAGTGTACTTTTGAGCGAAGTGTACTTTTGAGCGAAGTGTAACTTTGCAGCTTCAATTTTGAAGATCATGGAGACTTAAATGAACTGCGATTTCTATTCGAATGTTGTGAATTGTGAGATTTCCATATTTCGTATTATCATTCTTCAGCCATGTGTTGCTCACTTGTATCCTAATCTGATCAATTGAAAATATCCCTTGAATAGAGCATCCCTCCACTTTTCGTATTATACAGAGCACAGGACACAGGTTGCTCTGCTTATAAATAGAAACGAACAATTTCCCATCAATGTCATACCAACCCTGGAAATTTCTGAGGAGTCTCTATTGAAGACAATGAAATACCCACGTAGTGCTGCTTATGATAGGATTAGGGCGGTCAATTAGCTCTCATCAACCATATTTACCAGTAGCTCTTATATTTATATTTTCGGCGGAACGTACCACGCATTGCAACGCGATATGCCTTTCAGTGTGGTAATATATTTGCTTCAGTGACACTGTGTCTTTGTGTGTATGCTGTTACACACCGCCAATCGGCGTTTTCACAGTCAATTTTATGGCAAATTCGTTCCACCTCTTTCCATACTGTTCTTCCATGAAATCTAGTTATTCATGCATTCATTAATGATGAGCCAAAACACTTCGAACCAGCAAGTTTTTGAGTCAACTGGGTAGGAACAACTTTTTATAAGTTGCAGAAGAAGAGATAGTGTTCCACGCAATTGCTAGGTAATATCTTTTTAGGTTGCGTTCACTTACCTAACAAGACTTAAAAGATACCCGAATCGAAGGAGGGGGTGTGGCACATAGCTCATTTGAGGCACGTAGCCAGATATTTTTCCGGGACGGGCCCTCGACGATCGAATCGATTCGAGTTTGCGCAGCCAGCAACGAAAAGTATATTTTCATCAGTTTCAAGATTTTTATTCGGTTTACACACCAAAAGTGCAAGCGGCCAAGCGGGGTCTTTCTATTTGAAAGGATGAAGTTCTTGTTAATTTTCACCACTGGTTCCCCCGCCCCTTGTCTTCGTGCCTGGCTGACACCAGTACGTCAAAACATGGCTTTGCGATGTTTGGGGTGCTCATTGGTCACAACTTGCTGACACTACTGCATAGCTGTAACACAGGGATGCTTGGGATGTAATACGCTGACATCAGTTCGTCAGAATAGGCCTGCGTGACGGTTTGGGTACTCATTCGTCACAACTTGCTGACACCACTGCATTACTGTGACGTAGAAATGTTTGCTATGGAATGCGCTGACACCAGTATTTCACAACGGGCGTGACGATTTAGGACTCATTCGTCACAACTTGCTGACACCACTGCATTAC
>CAMPET010000146.1:44026-59486 GCA_946803715.1 Beroe ovata
TCAGAACAGGGCTGTGTGACGATTAGGGTACCCATTCGTCAGTACTTGCTGACACCACTGCATAACTGTGAGGTGGGAATGCTTGCGATGGAATGCGCTAACATCAGTTCGTCAGAACAGGGCAATGTGACGATTTAGGTACTCATTCATCACAACTTGCTGACACCACTGCATAACTGTGACGTAGGAATGCTTGGGATGGAATGCGCTGACATCAGTTTGTCAGAACAGAGCTGTGTGACGATTGAGGCACTCATTCGTCACAACTTGCTGACACCACTGCATAGCAGTGGTTGGAATGGAATGCGCTGACACCAGTTCGTCAGAACACAGATACGTATTGCGTGACGATAGAGTACCGCCGCCGCCCTACGTGCCTGGCTCATTTTCAAGAATCCGGTACCAGATAACGGGGCAGTCAGAACGACGAACGTAGCTGAAACGCACGTTTAAGGAACACGCGAAGACAATTACTTAGCTTTCATTGCGCGTATTTCGCGTTTAAGCAGTACAGTCGATCGTCTGATCTAAATAGTGCACGCGCGCGCGAGTCGGAAATTACCCTGTGCGCGCCTGCTTTGGAACTTCCAAAGCAGGCGAATTTCAGTCATCAAATCGAAACTTCTCCACCCACATTTAAACGAGAATGTATCCATTTCAGGAAGTGAACGAAAATTTGTAGAGTCAAAATTAATGGGAAATATGAACAATTGACAATGTATCCATCTATGATACAGCAATAACAAATCAAATATCGTCATTTTGACCGGTGATCACTACAATTTCGTATCATTTGAAATCATGTCAAATGCGTTGTCAAATTCCTATTGGTTACGAATAATTGTATTATGATGAGCCACATGGCCGGTCTTAACAAATTAGTCTTAACAAATTATAGTCCGAACTTTACTCAAATCTCTTAGACCAAATATTTTCGAAACTCAAATCTAAGGATTTTAGTAAGAAAATTGCTCAGCAATGAGCATTGAGCAATCATGCACTATGGTCGATTACGATACTCAGCAGTTTTCAAAAATTCCACAGAGCCGAGTAATGACATTTCACTCACTGAAGTTCCAGTCATTTTCCATTTTCCGACGTTTCGAATTTCATATGAATAAGATCATCAACCCTCGAAATAAAGTCACTGAAATTTCTTCAGCTGCTCTGACAAATTCATTTTCTGATACGATTAATCAAATCTGCAGTTCTCATATTTCGATAATTCATATTGACTTTGAGAAATAATGTGTCGCATATGGTGAGTGATTGTGGGACTCCGATTACCAGAGTCTCGACAAATCAAAGATTTTCACCGGTGATCGCTCGCCAGGAGTGTACGAATTGGCAGTTTTACTCAATTTCCATTTTCGTGACAAAACGCCATTTTCTCGTGCTACTATTTTCACCTTTTCCAGTTTCCACGCCTAGTTTCGAATTTGACTATGTTTTAACGCTTTCAAATGTATCGACGACGATAAGATTTTTCCTCCTATATCCAGAGTCGACTAATATTAGGTATCGCCCGTCATATCTTAACTCATCCGAGTCACCCTATCTATAAGCACTCGAGATCATTTTCCTACTAGTGTATGCATGGGTGTGTAAAGTTGGTATACATATTATTAACTCGACTCAACAGTGAACAGCTTATCACCACTCTTCTATAACGCCCCCCTCTCTCTCTTCCTAACTGGTCATTATTAACATCTCTCCCCTCTGGTCATTGCACATAATTGTCGAGTCATGTCTCTCCGAAATATATTTCTCACTCGGTAATGATTCTTCCCGGATGTATAATTACGCGTATGCGTACACATGGAAAGAAACGGCGGAAGGAAGGGAAAATATGCGCAATTGTTAGCAATGTAAAATGCGCGTCTTTTTTCTTCCGTCCCCTTTTCGTTCCATGTGTACACATACCGGTTATAATGGAGAAATATATGAGGCGCGCGCGCGTGCCTACTTTAATAACTTAGCAGCGTATACAATTTATAGTTTGGATATTTCATCCGCATATATGAGCCCATGAAAGGAGACAGTCACATTATGTCAGATGTGGGAGTCGCAGACAGTTGGTCCATTCGTATCAAATTTTACAATTTACACAATCATACGATACTTAATCATACTTACTCATTTTTTACTTGTACTTCACTTATAGTTGACAGTAGCACTTCACTTGTTTGTAAATTTTCGTATTCTATAGGGTAGACAATGGCTTCAGTGAATTCGTTGCATTGAAACCAGGCATATCTTGCTTGACATCCCCTGGCCTGAACCCCCATGGCGGACATTTTCCATTTGATTGTAGATCAGTACGTACGAATCACAAAATTTTGTTGTGCTTATACTTATAGTATTCTCACTTTTGGTTTTGCTATCAGAAAGACAGACAGGCATACACAAATAACCACCCAGTCCCTCACACACACACACACACACACACACACATACAGTTCACACACACACACAAAACACACGGATATGACATCACCAGTAGGCAGCATTGTAGGGTTTTTCCCTACCGTCGGCGCCGCGCAATTGCAATTCCGCCCGAAGTAATTATCCCTTGCCAGGGATAAAATCCCGCCAGCGAGGGTAGGGAGAAATCCTACAATAGGCAGCATCAAATAAACTTGCATTCTCTCGCAGGTTTCTCAATAAAACAGTATCTCCATTTATTAGCGCTGGACAACAACATGACTCCATTAGTGCTAAACCGCAGTGTCATTTTAACACGCAGTTCCCATGAAACCTGCTAAAATAGGACATACTTAGTGTACAGTCGTCAGTAAACAGTTCCGCGGAATTACGGTCGAATAGTTATGGTCACGCATGGGAAAATATCGGTAATTTCACGTTAAATCATGAGGGGGGCCGGGGCACTTGTAATATGTAAGGAAATTTCAACCATGAACTACCCTCGTAAATATAGAAAGATCAAACCATGGCCAATTCTTTAACTCTTGCCTGCCATCATTATATTCAAGAGTGTGTACTCCAATCAGCGAATTAAACTACAGTATAGAGCAATTAAAATTTAATTGCCTCATTATGCAGGCAGACAGTCTTCGCGTATGTTGGGGAATTAAACTTGTCGTGTACGCGTGTTTCGTAATGACAGAGCTCACTTAATTTTTTGCACACATACGTTCATTATTATACGATTTTCCCTATCATTTTGCCTATTTCTCGTGCCGAATACAATCCTGAATTACTGCCGATACCACAACCTCATAACCCCCCTCCCTATCACCCCGTCCCCAGGTCCACTATGTTCCCTATCCTCCTTCTCCTCTCCCACCACACAACAGTCCTTGCTGCTGCTGCTGTCAGCAGTAGTGACACGTGTGGGAAAGACAGGTTGTTGCTTGGCAACTGGTTCATCTCGCACGGCTCCCCAGCTCTCCTCGAGGAGCCGATACCACCACTTGTTGCACCGGTCACAGAGAATCCCTATCACAACAAGAGCAACCCTCCTCCCTCACCGGAGCGGTTCTGTGCGATGCAGTGGTCACGTGACACTGACCCCGTTACCGGGTTACGGAGGTACCGACTCGCTGATTTCGAGTCCGAGAAGGCCGCTTCCCGGGCTAATTTCACCGTCACCCACAAGGGTCATTGCGGTAGCTGCTCGAGTTTACAAGATCTGGGGGTGTACATCCGTCACAACCTCACAGATGCAACACGCAACTGTGCCATCAAGGGAATGGTGTCGGATGGTTGGGAGAAGCATTGTCTCCGGCAAATAGGTTTTTCAGAGGAATGCATGTCCATATGGTTCTACAACATTCTCAACACGCGACATCACTGCCTAATAACGTGTTTGTGGAGTAAGATACGGGGTGAACCGTTCAACCACCCGGACGGATCCCTAAACGCGTGCTTGCAGTGTGACGAGGACTTGTCAGGACCAAACTTCAAGTTCTTTTCGGGGAGAACAAGGCGCAATTCGGGAATCCCAAGTGCTATCCACCGGCCAGAATCAGAGATCTATCACATGGAGCACTGTTATTGGTATGGAGACCTATAGACTGTAATAGTGGACAGTTTCATAGTCGCGTCTGCAATAGTGGCCAAACTTCGTACTCGAAATTGTGATTCAAGGAGGGAACTATGTGAGGTCGATCTTTTGCTTCATATTGACATGCCAATATGACCGGAGACGATTAGTTCCAGTCAATTTTATTCGTGTTGATCATGATTCAAACTAACGGAAGAAAAAAACTAGCGAATATGTTTCCAATATTATTTGCAGTTTAACACCAAGAAGTGCAGCTATACATTGAACTGCTTATCAGCGACATATCGCATTTTCAAAAAAAATGATTGCTGTGATTGTTTTATATTGTTTTTTTGAAAAAAGTTTCTATTGTAATTGAAGTTTTCGAGTGTTCTTAACTTGATATAAAATCGGTATTACAGCAAGCAGCATGATTCGCTCAGCAAAAAACAAATGGCGAAACCCCGAGAGAAATTGAAGAGCCGTCGTCACATACTTCAGACGAGAATGATCTAAGTATCTAGGTTTTTGCTACGAATACTTCCCTTCCCTTCTATAGCACTTGCTGTCCTTGTGCTACTGCACAATATTGTCCTCCATGACTAATTCATTTGAATTCCAAAACAATCCATTTTCAAATTTGAAAAGTGCTTTATTCTGTCGTACTACAGTTCGCTCGAGGAAGCAGCTTTTAACAGACGCGTGCAGTCGGTTTATTATATACGTAATACGGTACAGTTTGTAATTTCCAAATGTGTTTGGTGGCCTAAAAGGTTAGAGAATCTGTGACCAAAAAGTGGGATCACCAGAAGGGACGCTTAAAATCATGAAAAGTATGGGACGTTTAACTGTGTGTGAGTGTGTGTTAGTGTGCAGTGTGTGTGTATGTGTGTGTATGTGTGTGTATGTGTGTGTGTATATGTGTGTGTGTATGTGTATGTGTGGGTCTGCCAAAGCTCCTCATCATTGGGAAAATCCGTCCCCCACTACGTTATACAATCAGAGTACAAACCAAGTTCACACGAGTCCTCATCTCACAGGACTTTGTTAGTTCGTGGACTTATCATCTAGAGTTATAGACTGTTATTATAGTGGACTGTAATAGTGGACTCATCACCCTGAATTAGTGGACTCCCCGACAGTTGTTTTCGAGAGACTTCCCCTTGCGATTCTCTTCTTGACATTCGGGTTGAAACAGAACTGTAAAATACAGTTGTTGCTCGCTGCGCAGAACAGCGAGAAGTAGTACCAGAGGTAGACATACGTGACGTTACTGAAGACCACCGTGTACGACTGTTCCCAATTACCGCCGATGCTCACAGCAACGTAGTAGTGTATGATCTCAATGTAACACACCAGGTAGTTGATGGACAGCAGGATTGTCATCAGGATCGCCTGGTTCTCCCGACGCCGTCTCTGACGATCTTTCCGCTTCGTCTTTCGGTACGGAGACGACGCGGTTATAGAACTGGCGGACTTGTTATTGTTGCTTCCAGGGGCAGTGGCGATTGAGCGGGATTCCTTGCGGGCGGATAGGGAGCTGATTTTGCGGATAGTTAGCGATATGACGGGTGCCCTACTATCATTCTGATCGTCAACGGAATTGTTGGTGATGCTGTCTTGGCTTATGACGTTGTTAAAATTGTTAGTATCGGCGTTGTTTACAACACTACTCTTGGTGTTGGTGCTATTGTCCCGTAGTGTTGTGCTACACCACTGCTTGAAAGTGTTGTTAATGGAGTTCAGAGTGTTGCTAATGGTTGTTGCCATGGTAACCGAGGTTGCTGTCTCTGGGTTAACGATGTAGGGGTTGGTGCGCGTTGCTCGACTGTAGCTGTTCTGACGCTGGACAGATACCCGGACAGACCGAGTCGCGGACATCGTATTCCTCGTTGTCCGGGTCGCATAATCCTCCTCGCCATGATTTACCCCGTCATCCATGAGTACGCTACCGTTATTACTGGTGGTGTACTGCCCGCCGCCAGGAACTGAGGTAGTCGTCATGGGAACGGTGTACAGGTCTTCACTTGCAGCGGCAGCCGAGCACAGTGCCATGCTCATCACACGCTTCTTACGGCGGTACTGGTGCTGAGAGAGAGGGTTTTATTATACGGTCTGATGGTTTACTCCTAGTCCTTCTACCACAGCTGCCAATGACAGGTCGATAGAAAATTCCTAAGGAATCGAAGGATTGAAGTACACACTACACAAGTTGTGTCATTGCCATATAACTGTATTGTGGAGGTGACATATCTGGAGTCATCATCAATACTTTTTGTGACGATTCCGTGCGATTTGATTTTGAGGATAAATCATAGTTTATAGCTGGCATATGGTATTGACACCCTGGACGGAATGGAAATCACATTCTCTCATTCACACTAGTGGGGGGTGGGTAGTCCCGTGTATCATAGTAGTATCGAATAGTTACCTTCATGACCGCGATCTTGAGGGCGACCATCAGATTACAGAATATGATGGAGAAGCACGATAGTATCACTGGAATTGTAAACAGCAGGATGTAGATCACTGGAGGGGGAATTGGGAGTCACAAAACCATTGTTTAAATTTGCTAAAGTTTCAACTGACATTATCATGTTACCCCTTATCAGACGTGACATTGGTTTCTATATGCATTAAAATTGTGGAAGGATGATAATAATATTCCATTTCATCCTTGACGTCAACTCCTTACTCCATTAGTAGTAGTGGTAACTACTTTGAATGGTAGCCACAACCATTAGTTAGTTACTGGTTGGATAATGCAGTATAAAATATGTAAGACTAATTTACATACGAGAGATAGCACTGGAAAAGTATTCAATCAAACATAATAGTGGAAATTTTAGGGAGTGGCCAGAAACGCCCAATAGTGGAAACTGTAAGGGAGAAAGGAAGAGAGAGGGGACATAATACGTCAAATAATGCAAGTATTACGTGGAAGGAAAAGATTGATTTCCTTACATTTTCGAGCAGTGTCACTGTGCTTGTACGCGTCGAATATGGCTTGATCACAGTAGCCCCAATCCACAAACATCTGGTACGGCTTCACTGAGGTGATGATTACAAAATGAGCAACGATCATCTAGATTATGTTGTGATGAATATTGAATATGTCACCTAAACATCATAACATCGTGATCAATTGCGATAACGGGCGCTGCTTCTCATTGCCTACCATCTTTGTTAGGCCCAGCGAAACTGATTGAAGCACCGAGGAGTCCATGAGCCCAGCAGTAAACTATCAGACACTTTACCACCCGTATATTGAAGAACTTTTCGTAGGCGAAGGGCGCATATACGGCGAGGAAGCGCCCAAAACTGGCGCTGCTCAGGAGCAAGGGAGTTGTGAGAGACGCCATGTTCCACATCATACCTGAAGAGGATAGCTGATATAGCTGATATAGCTGAAAATCGTCTCATTTAGGCCCGCCAGCCATTTCGACGCGCCAGCCATTTCGACCTGCTGCTACATAAACCAAAGCTAACCAATTGAGCTTGCGGTAGCAATAATATTGTACAATAACAACTCCTTCTCCCTATATAGTGCCGATATGAAGCACCGTTGCGGGATTCTACCCGCACAAACAATACTATAGTGGGATTCTACCCGTAAAGACTATACTATAGTGGGATTCTACCCGTACAGACTACACTAGCCACATAGACAATACCGTCGTGCACACATTCTCGTTTATTACTAGTGTCTCAAAGAACAAAGGAGACACATTCCACAACCACGTCCAGAACTCAATATATAAGAGGAAGCGCTGGGGTATTTAACGGTAATTCCTTATGTTATAGAACCCATACAACGGCCATCTGCAATATCATGACTGCAGCTGTAGGTTAAAGGCTGTTACAAATTATAGCAGACGAGCTGGTAGGTATACCGGACAGCGCCTGTGTTTACAGGTTGACGGAGGTAGCGTGACACTAACTGACATTTTCTCAGAAGTGACAAGTAGAAACATGACATGATGGTAAAGTAGTGGTGTTAGGACTGAATCTGGCCCCACTATAAATTTTATGATTGATCGATGCATTGCTCTTGACATACACTTACACAGACACAGACAGACACACAGAGAAAGAGACAATAATACACACAGACACAGACAGACACACAGAGAAAGATACAATGATACACACAAACACATGAACACACGAACACACACCCTCACCGGCAGGGTAACATATAATGTCGGCAGCAATGGTATCCTCCGAAAACCACTTTCTCCCATTCACCAGGAAAACTGATCCAAACAGACCTGCCAATCCGCTCAAGCAATCTGAAACGATTAATTATTTATCAATTAATTATTAATCTTAATCGTGTTTTTTGTACCCCGACAATGTGGAGCCAATCGGAAGGTGGGGGGGACAATCGAATCTCTAAACACAAACTTGTTGTCACATGGCACATGGGTGTCATGAAATGAATTAATGAAAATATCCGACTACCGTTCCATTAATTTAGATGATATAGAACCCATTTTGACACGCATCCTAATATCGGTCTTTTATTTTTGAGCTGTGATGACAGATATATGTGATGGTTCCACGTGATTCTGATTGGAAATTGGCATCATAAAGATCAATATCCACCAATAACCAGCCAGTCATGAATCATAATGGTTATGGGATGGTTTTAACTCAGATTGCTGCTATCAGTTGTCACAGCTATCAACTTTCTGTTCAAAGGGAAGATATATAGATACCGTTCGCTAGGTGCTCTTTAATCCCATGAATATTGTAACTTACAAAATATAGGTAAGTACTTATGAAGTTATAAATACGAAGAATGCAATTAACTTTCAAAGGGATATTAACATGAAAGCACAATCCACATTCTTACTTTCCCACAGATTACATACATCTTACCCTACTCAAATCTATAACCATTGTAAACTCTTAAGGTGGATCATACGCAGCAACCGTTTAAATGAGGTCATTTCTTGAATTTTCCATTAATCCACCCGGTTTTAGAGGGGCAAATCGACACCTTGAAGCTTAGCAAGACAAATGGAGTGCTTTTACGCTGCGAATTACCCCCCCCTCTCTGTTGTACATTGACGCTCACCAAGAACAGCAAGCTGAAGGAAGATGATATCGGTAACCGACTGTTTTCTCCTCAGTTTCAGGAAGACATACGCCAGGAACCCGTTACCAAATATCCCAAACGTACAGTAAACAATGCCTGGGATGAACGGAATTATTCGGAATCGAAGTGGCGTACTGGGGTCACTTGCTCTTGGGTCACTTGCTCTCCGAGGTGACTTTCCAAATGAAACCGCCTCATTCCTCAATTTCAAGATTTATTAAAGAAATGCAGTTTCATTCAGCATCAATCTTATTGTATTGGTGTTGGTTAATGGTTATGGCATGAGGTGTAAAGCTTGATAAAATAAAGCTGTGCTCACCTATGGAACCCCAGATTATGTCAATATTTCTCTGAATTCCCGAACTCATTTGTGATCCTCAATCCTCTTTCTCTCGGGATGATCAGTACTGCAGAGCTATAGCTGATGAAAGATAAAGTTGTTACGCTATGGTATGATAGGTATTCTAGAGTATTCTATTCAAAGCAAAGAAATCCACGATTGTGAATAGCCCGGAGTTTGTCGAACGGTTTGATTTTGAGATGATGATCGAGGGAGGCAGTGTGAAAATAACCAGGCTGTCATAGAATCGCAATCTTGCGAAACTACTTTAGAGACTAATGGATTGGTAAAGATAATGCATTTAACGGCGTTATTTCTCTTGTCTTGAGAACTATTCGCCAATATCAATATCAATGAATCGCGCAATATGAATATATAATATCAGCATATACTTTCAAAATAGTTAAACTATCTAACTGAGGTAAATAAGGAGCATTTCAGCTAACTTGAATGGTGGTAATAAAATCTCCCGATATTTCGCGTAGGTAATTAAGGTTACTTAATTATTTCTGTAATCAATACATATTGAACGAAGTTAAACTTGGGTCATCTATGTCTGCTGGGGGTTGGAACCCTGCAACCAGTTTAGATGCACTTCCTCACTTTACATGGTTTTATATCTGGTCGAAAAGATTGGCAAATAAAAGATGGTCGGTCGGGGTCGGTAGCTTTCAAATCATATAGAGTGAAAACTCGAGAGGCCATTTTTTCCGACTTACGAATTGCGTTGCGATTTGATCACATATTTCAGACTAAATCGATCGCAGAATGATACGGCCCAACAATCCATTGGATTATAATGTTAGTTCTTGAGAACACGTACGTAAAGGTAAACATGGTGTAAAATGGTAAACATGGTGTAACATGGTAAACATGATTGATTAAGAGTCAACACAATTTTGATAAGTTTAAAAGTTATCAACACTACTTAGTACTTTTTATAATCAAATTTGAGCCTAACGATGTCGTTGAACGACGAAATTGATCGCAATTAAAAAGACGCATTTTCATTTGTTAACAGAGTCAAAAGAGAATTAACCAACTGTCTATCATTGTGTAGGAAGATCTGCAGAGATGAATTTGGCCGAAAAATGGCTTGGTTGATTAAAGTGACAATGCCCCATAAGATAGCAAACAGATTTTGCTGCATACAACTGAATGTAAGAAGGAGTGACAAATTATCGTGAGATATGCGAAACTTATGCCATCTCATAGTCTATAATGTTATGTCCGAAAAGTTTCACGACGTCGGGAGTGAGCAAATGTGCTATAAAAAGTGAAATTGTTGACTGAAATTGTTACGATACAAAATGGTATAATCATGTAACTTTAACGGCATAATGATATAACATATTGTTTTTAGAGGGGTACTGTCGCGATAGCTGTTTTTGTATTTAGAACACTGTAGTACGCCTCCCGATGCGTGCCTGGGGTTAGCGGGAATCATGATTTGGTCAATTCGGAATGATAGACAATGCCTGGGGTTTAATGGCGCTAAATATGCTGAATGATCCCACTGATAATTAAGCTTCTACGAATTTAACTCACATAACGTGTCTGCAGTGTCTATAATATAAGACAATTATCAAGCGCTGATGCGTGGCACTACATGTGCAATGAGTTGAAGCATGCATGGAATTGGAGTTATTCTGATGAATTTATCAACAGCATTTATCCAGAGTTAGGTCGTTCAGGTACACGTGACATGTACACGTGGTATGTACACGTGGTATCTACATCGGTATGGAGATTGAAAGTCAAGACGCATAAAAATCTTACTGGTTTACTGGTTGAAAAAATGTAAGCTTTGACTGAGTAGAGAAATCGTGGGTTACAGCATAATCGCGTGTTTCAGGGTTTTTAGATTATCAATCTTTCTCAAGATTCTATGGTATGATTCTGCTAAATCTCGTGTGTGTGTTTTATACTGAGAAGTCAAAGACTTCATGATCGTCAAGGGTTTGGCGCCTGAGGATCAAGTAGATTAAGTTTATGCTAAAATTACCCTCAAATAGCTGCCTCATACACCGAACTCTGGTATCGTGTTTCAAAGCACCGAGAGAAAAAGGACATTCTTTCTATGCGATAAATTACAAAAGGAGCTGAGACATTAATTTGAAGTACATCCGATAAGTATTTGAATAGGGCAATGGTATCTATTTATCCTACGATGCAGTGAATATTGGATGGTGACCGATACTCGATAGTCAACGCATTATTTGGTTGTATCGAGAAACATATGAGGAACATCAAGGCATATAGCTGAGAAATCGATCATTCCCGTAGCTTCTGCACTGCAAGCTTTCTTGAAATGGAAACATATGAGCGAACGAAATAATATAAACTGCAAAACGAAGTAATAGATTGTGCATGTGCATGCATACACTAATCCGCTGAATTACTGCCGGCCATTACTGTAATATCTATGTGAACTGTGAAGTGGACATGAAATATTCTCGACTTACACATGAAGCTGAACGCACAACTGGAAACGCTACCTCCGGCGAGGTGTGCACTAGCATTTGCAGCCACGAATAATATGCACCAAAATATTGTGCATATTCCGCATATCACAATGAGGATGAAGTATGCATGCATATTACATATACCTCACTTGATGCAGGTAGGTGCTAAGTGAAGGAATAGAGACATATATCACGATGCATGGCTACAGCTGTCGTGACAAATGATAGTGTTTGAGACTTGTCGATACTCAATATCATAAATAGTGTTATCATAGTGCCATTGTAATGTTTCCTTTTCTACCACTGTTTCAATTGTCTGAGTTCGCAACCAGAGGAATACCAGAAATTTCCTTCAAATTCTAAGTACCAGTGCATAGATAGGGAAAGATAGACCTAGGACATCTGCAATTTGCAGTCAAATTCTCGGTTTTACGATACGTTTCTGAATGATGTAGCTAAGTCCTCATAGTTATATGAAGGTGGATTAACGGAGCATTTTGAAAGTAAGACAATCAACTCTGAAAAATATATTTCATGTTCGCATATATTATGCATCAACTCTGTTTTTTTCACCAAAAGGAGTATAATGCCGTGATCTTGAACAAAAGAAATGTGTCATTCATAGACCCCTCAGCATATAGTGCGCGCTCATGAAATATACCGGCGAAAGAGGAGAAAAGTTGTTTGACATCCACGATCTCATATATTGGAATCAAAATCGTAAGAATATAGTAAGGAAATGGCTTCATTTCACACCTCACTTGGAGGCAGTCAGCAGTGTAGGACTGTGGCACGAACCTTGCTAATCGGTCATACGCGCGTACAGCTTTATAAGCGTTGTAATTCCTCTGATCAGTATACCATCTGTGGAATTAGGATAAACAAAAAGATCATTGGACACATGCTTGTCACAGTGATCAGACAAACACAAACACACACACANAACACACACACACACACACACACACAAATACGCATAAGACTACTACACACACGCACACACACACACACACATGCACACACACAGTACACACATTTTGTAACAGTTCAACCAAACAGAATGGACTCAGGGAGTGTGTTGGTGTTCCGGGCGTCTATCTAATTCATGCTAATGGATTTCATCAAGCCGTGACATAGGTAGTGCTATTGGTAAGTGGTCACACTCAGCAAAGCGTGATCTGGTTAATCGCGGACTCGCTAATACAAGGATTTGATTAAGTCATTGGTTAAATCTCTTATAAGCACTACAGCAGCTGCTAGTCATGGAATCATCAATATTTTCTCCGTGTTTCAGCAAGAAAAAATCACAGGATGCCCCTTCTCGATAGATTCAAATGTGAGCGACTATAACAATTCTATTCTGCTAAGCGACTCTTTCAATACTGCTTGCAAGATTGCCGGCATCGTTCCGAGTTGAAAGCCTGGTCAAAGAAAGGCTTAACACGCCTGCGACAACCAAAACCTATTTCAAGTTCGGGCATTAACTGATAGCGCATCGTCATATTCCATACACCCAACTCAGATCATTGTCATTCCACTGAAACCTCAGATGATGCTCAGATGATAGACTGATATCGGCGGTGTGGTACACAATGTGCTAAACAACACATGGTCAGTGGGGGATGGTAACGCTCCCTCAGTGCATGATTTACTCCTGCCCCTACAATACTATGCAATTTCTATCAGGTGATGTCTCGAGACCGAAATGATACTGCAATCACTCCAGACATTGACACGAATTCAGCATTATTATAGGTTTTTAGGATCTTTCATATAAATCGTGAATAGAAACCTATAAAAGGAGATAGTAGGTACATTTCACTGCACTAGAACGATCTACCATATCCATCTACATATTATTCCAGGATGGAAAAGTCCTAAAACAGAGGCGAGAGCAAATACCATGGATATAATAATATCGTAGTAAATCAAAACATCGAGAATCATGGACCTTTACGTGTTGAGTCACACTCTGCATCATAGGAATATGGGACCCCATATAGCGAAAAAATCAATTTGATACTGCCCATTTTTGCGCTGCAGCGTTACTCGATAGTCAGTAGTCGATATATTGAAGACAAAGGAAGCATTGTTCTAGAAGATCTCGCCCCAAACGTTAACACTAGGAGAAACACGCACCACACAAGCAATCACTTCCAAACAAGGTCGCCGCAGGACGATCATGTTAGGAATCTATACACATTACACATGAAATCTGTTGTGGTGCACTTGCCACTTAACTATTTGATCACGTGTACACGTGTGCACGACTGAGGTGTACTTTACAATTTGATCACGGCAGGGGGTAATGGATATGGAAGAAGGGACAATACTTGACCCCAGAATCGCTGCAGGAGATGGATAATATGAGAAAATATTGGGCAGTCCCCAGCAACTGATAGTGGACATGTCCATTGTCCACTGCGAGAAAATGGTTTATGAGAATATAATAGGGACGTGCGCGCGCGCGGCTCAATATGAAACTTCCTATGATACATTAATTATCCGGTGATTTTCGTAATATCATACGCAGCTTCGTTCATATCAAGAAAAGAAAGTATAACAACTGTTTCAATTAATTTGGACCGTGTGTGAGAGGGTAGGAATAAGAGCAGCTTACTTGTTAATACCATGATTTCATTAATCTCTTGTGCGCTAACTTTTATTACACCGTGATATACTTTACCAACGCGTTTACTTGATTATAATATGTTGTCGATACACGCTCAACTCATAGCAACATCTCGATATAACAAAGAGGGTCAACATATCATAATCTATAACAGCATGCATTAAAAGTTGGGTTCATTTTGTAGATAGATAGTCAAGATTGAGGTTACATAGTTCATGGATTGGACGATCCTGACGATTGAATAAGAATCGCGTGAGTTACGGTGAGAGAAAGCTTTCGACTCTGTTAACAAAGAAAAACGCATTTTCATCGGTTAACAGAGTCAAAAGAGAATTAACCAACTATCTCTCATAGATAGTAAAGAGTGATAGTCAAGGCACTTGAAGAGTCAATCTGTCACGCCCATAATCGTGCGAGCACGTTTTGTCCACCATGTTGACCATTGACCATTATCTACGTCACGGGAGATGTCGAAAGTTTGTTTGCAACTTTATGGGCTTAAAGAAGCGCGTATAATAAGAAGATCCAAAATGAACATTCCAGCAACCGAAAAGAGAGACGAGTACTCTTGACAAGAACTCACGATCACTCTCAGACACAATATGTAAAGAGACAAAGCATTGCTATAGAGCGTGTAAATGTGTACATCCCGTTAAATCAGAATCCCTTGCTACACTGCGGTCAAGTCGAGGTATATAATAAGAGCTAAGGAATTTGATGGTGAACTGTAATCTAATCAGCGGGTTCAGGATACACACGCGCTCGCGACACATTCTCTCTCTAATACGATGTGGGGAGATATAATAGGGGAGATATTATCAGAGTCATCATACGATCATGAGAGATACCGACACAGACACACTGACACACTGACACACTGACACACACACTGACACACACAGACACACACACA
>CAMPET010000146.1:76799-92317 GCA_946803715.1 Beroe ovata
GGGTGTGTGTGTGTGTGTGAGTGCACTCATGGTGGATACGGTTTATAGTCGCAATGTTCATTGTAAAGTGAACGTATTGTTACTTGGGAATGTATATTACGCAATGTTAGTATGTATGTATAGTATCATACATCTTCAATAGTAGTAACACTGTGAGCACATAGCAGTGCACTGATTTCATGTACGATATACAGTCTGCATGTATACACTGTATGTTGTACTGTGTATATTATACACAGTATCGTGTATATTATACACAGTGTCGTGTATATTATACACAGTGTCGTGTATATTATACACAGTATCTCTCTATTAGTGTGTATTCCTACGCATTGGGAAGAGGAGAGTGTTATCACGTTTCGATACCACACAATAATTACCACCACGTTCTCATGATAATAACATACATTCTGACGTCATTCTGACGAAACCAAAAGAAGAAAAAAACACGCCCGTTTCAAAGCCTGCTTGTTCGCAAACACTTACTTCGAGTGTGTCGCGGTAATGGAAGCTAAGTAACGGGGGAGAGGGAGACTTATCGTAGAGAAAATGGAGTACTGGCGACACGAAGTATTCGTGATGTGTAAACTATCATGTAGGATGTAATCACGAATATCAGTGGCGAGGAGGATTTAGCAGAGAGAGAAGGAGAGAGAGAGAGAGAGGGAGAGAGAAAGATGAGGAGGAAAATGAAATGGGGTGATTACTGAGTTCATTCCTGCTATAAAGTTGTTGAGGATGTATACACGTGAGATTTGGTTTTAGAACAAGGTCAAGGATGATGTAAGTCGGTATACGGCTGTAAGTGTGCGTGTGACACACACACACACACACACACACACACACACACACATACACACACACACACACGCACACGCACAAACTGTGTATGTGCAACTGCACGCTGTGCTAGATATCATTAATAAAAGAACATTGCTGCTCCTCACACATTGATATGTATCAAAGTAATGAGAACCACTAGCGTGTGCATGTTATCTGATCACATTAGATTGTGTGTGTGTGTGTGTGTGTGTGTGTGTGTGTGTGTGTGTGCTGCACACGTGCAAGGTTTCCACTTCAAAACATCATGTATCTATCCATTATCCAGCCGTGTAATGTCTCAATGTAACGAGTCAGCAAGGGTGAAAAATAATAAATTAATGATTCAAAAATCTATCAAAACATTATCTCGAGAAAAAGCCATGTGAAATAGCAGGGAACTGGTGATAATAACCAGGAATCCGTCATTCAAACCATGACGTCACGCTGACCGCGAAGACATGCGTTGTCATGGTGACATTAGTGTCTCACACCGAGCACTATGGGTAGGAGCTGTTGACTCAAAGTGTTGTACCGATTAACTTTGCAGCCTACAATGTTCATATAATCATATACATAGAATGTATATATCGTATACTAATATGCACCACAATATATATACACATATACCATGTACAATGTACATGATACATTCCTGTGCATGTAAGTATATCATCTATGTACAATGTAAGCACATAGTTCTAAGAATATATCGATCAGCTTCATATCTCTTCATATATTATCAAGGTGTATACATCATACATATCGTTAAAATACGTCTTCCTGTGAAGAGCACACTGTGCACTATAATATAACTGTATCAGCTGTACTGTACAATATGTATCACCCAAAGGGAAGGGTAATAGACGTACACGTCACGGTTATTCGCACACAGTTGCTGCCCCTATTAAGATTTTAAAATGAAAATCACAGTACGGCAGCAGTAGAATTAAAATAACATGGGACCGGCAAGGGAAGCAAAGACGGGCCCGGATGATCATCGGGCCCCGAATGTGGACCCATAACATCCCATCTGGGATCCTACATCCTACTCGACTATAATTGCATAGGGTTCCGTTCAAACAGCTAACAAACACTTGCCAGTCCCATTTAAACAAGAGCAGGAAATCGAGGACTATCCTCGAGCAGGCAGAGCATGATAAGTTCGCAACTCTCAGCGGTTGTCCAAATGCGGCGCGCGCGCGCGTCTGTAGGGGGAGGGAGTGTCACTAAAATCCGGCGGGGGAAACACTGACTACCTCACTTCACGAACGCACCGGCGGAATCTTGCGACTTGTCCGATTTGATAGCCGGTGTTAACTCATGTAGGTTGGGGCTGAAGGAATGATGCGGAGACGAGAGGTGGTGCATGGAGTCGGGGTGAGAGACGGCGGGCGGCGCACAGTGCGACGGCGCCTCGTGGACGCCTCCGTGGACGCTGTGCGGGTGTAGAGGCGCGTCATGGTGATGATGGGACATACCGTCATCGCTCAGGACAACAGATGCCGGGGACGGGTGAGGGGGAGGAGGCTGAACGGGACTCAACTCTGTCACCTCATGTTTCGGCTCGAAGGTTTCGGTCAGTCGGTATGGATTGTACAGTTCGTTGGGATTGAGTGCCACCTCCATCGGATCTGATACCTTGCTACAAGAAGAGGGCGTGTCACTGCGGGAGGTGAGCACGCCCGGGTTTAGGGAACTCATCAGCCCCGACACGAAGAAGTTGTTCCCCTGCTCAGAGTATCCGGGTGAGGGCTGACTCACCCCTAGACTGTGGTGGTGAGGAACTTGGTAATTCCAGCCCTGGACTGGGACACTTGCCGACCTTTGGAAGGGAGGCTTCGTGTGAGCCTGATCATCTATCTCCTGACCAAAGTTCATGGAGGCGGCGCGGGGAGCCGCCGCACTTGATTTCCTCTTCCCTCCGCTGTTAGACTTTGACTTTTTCCGAGTCGGGGGACCCAGACCCGCAAACATCCCATTCTCCGTCTCGTCTAGGAGTCGATTGAGGAGAGGTTTCATCCTTAGGACGATGGCAGTGCTCAGTTGCATGGACTCTAGCCGTGAGATGTAGCTCTGCCCATACCTGGCGCCAGTGCACCTGTTCAGCCGCTCCCCTATGTCGGACTGTGTCAACTTGTGCGCCACTCTCCGAGCCTTGAACTCCTGCACAAACTGCCTAGCCTCCAGGTCCTCCTGGGTCGTGAACGAGCCGCACTTATTCAGCGGCGAGTAACTGTTCGGGTTCTTCTTGGTCTTGGCGGTCTGGGCCGGAGGCGGAGTTGTTCCAGGGTATGCTTGTTGCTGTTGTTGCTGTTGCTGTTGTTGTTGTTGTTGTTGTTGTTGTTGCTGTTGCTGATGTCCTGGATACATGTAGTTGTACGTGGGCGGAGTCTGGGATCCGTTTGTCTGTGTGTGCTTTTCCCCTCGGTTACACACTGAGTTGAGCGCTAGCGGCTTGCTCCACCCACCTAGAGCGTAGGTATAGGAGTTATCCATGTCCCCCATACAGTCGATGATGCCGTCCAGCGACATCTTCTCCAGGTCTCCAGGACTGATGTCGAGCGGCTTGATGTAGAGGGTGCCGCCATTCGAACTCGTGAAGATGAAACTCTGCGACTCTGAAATTGGGACGGCGTGTTAGCTCAACATCCATCATCAATCATCAATGTTACAATGTTACAATGTTACAATGTTAGTGTGGCAATCAGATTGTCACAGTGCAATCCTTACACATTGCCAATGTTGCACATGTGTGATATTGCGATATATTGTGGCAATATCGTGTTTTCGGCTCTATGATAACGTGATATATTCACCAACAGTAATGGTAGGGTTGCGGGTAGTGCAACGTGCATTATGTGCGTCACGTCAATGCCAGTTTTGGGATTTTCCCAAATACTGCCATTAATGCACGTTGCATTACCCCGTCGGGTGGCGATATCAATAATACGGTCATTGGGAAGTTGGCAAAAATCCAGATAAGAATTTCGTACGGTGTTCGCCTCGATACATTGGTCAGTGTTGCCTCTCGTTGGGTAACAACATTCCAATTTCGAGGTGGGATGAAATCGGAATGACTTATGAGAGACGTACCTCTCTATCAAAGACGATGGGTTCCAGTGTATTCAAACTCTTGAAACAAGGACTTGGTACTTTGGGGCGAATTTTCAAAAGAACGGATACGCTATTTCAGAATTTGGACGCTTTACTAAACCATGATACACGCTCGCACAGTACAAACATACGAGAGAGAAAAAGTAAACCTAACTGGCGAGGAGTAAAATGTTAATATGCACACTGCGCGAGAGTTATGCAAGGATTATTGTAATGCTGGCAGCTGGGAACAATAAATATGCTAAATATGCGCCTTGTCGTTATGCATATATAAATATTGCGTCACTGAATATTTATACATACTAAATTTTAATAACATAAAAGGTAAATATTATGGATGCCAATAATTTACTAATAGCAAGACTCTTCATTCTAACGTTGCCAAGAAACTACTCATTGTGTTTACCATCTGTGTGCGCGAGTCGTGAGGTTGCAATAGTCCAGTGGAAGGACTGAGTGAACAGAATGACCAGCGTGTGACCCATGATATGCATTATGCATGACCACTAAGACCAAAGGACCAGATTTACTCAGATCTACTCAGATCTCACCTTGAAGTCAGATCTCACTCACCTCTGTACTTTGCAATCAATGAAGTGTGAAACACAATAAACCTAGCCCACGAATGGAAAGTGTGACGTACTCATTTCCTCGCCGAAAGGTGCGATAGATATCTTGTCTCCGCCGTTTGTCGAACTGCTCGGCTCGTTCGCCTCTGCCTCGTCCGCCTCTATCTGCGCGCGGAGACGCGAGTTTTCGCGGCGTAACGTCTCTATTTTCTCACGAAGATGCGTTTTCTGGAGGAGTGTGAGATGTTAAAAAATATGGCAGAGGCTTGTATCACACTGGTACTTGGAGCCCATGTTGGGATGCTAGCCAAATTATCGAGAAGCAAGACAGGTGCAGACCTCCGGCCCATATCCCAACATTGGAACTAAAATACACAATGTGAGATGTCGGACATGTATGTCATATGACAGGCATTCAAACAGGTGGGGTGTGTACCTTGAGTATCTTATTCTCTTCCTGGAGGCGTTCCATCTCCTTCATCAGCTCCTCCTCCTCATCTCCCATTTCCTCCTCGTGTTCTGTGTCCTGATTGGTGGATAAATTGTGTGAGTCACGCGTGATAACTTGATATGTTATAACGCGTGAAAAGCGAAACTGCGTGATTCGTAGGCAGTAGATACACAGAAAATTGTAAGTTACTTGATGAGCTGAGAGAGATCCCGAAATAGAATTTCTCTGAAGTATCCAACTTCCACATTTCAATTTGTCTAATATCATGCGACTGCAATACCCTACTATGCATCATTATTCCCTTCTTTCAAATCATTCTTTGTTGACAAAAAGCCCGCGAAAACTGCTAAAAATATGTCATAACACTGTGTATGTCATGATAAAACGTATATATTTCAATGTAAATCGATAAAACAGACATAATTATCGCGCACTCTGCCAAGATGTGCTGTGAAGTACATAGCAACAAGCGCATAATATGCAAGACGCATTTCTCAATTTGGTGCCTCTTGTGAGCTAAGTAAGATGACAAGGACCACTAGTCGGTTCACTCAAAAATTCTGTAGAATGCAGAAATAAATTATCGATTTGCCCCAAATACTTATTATCAAAACCTTATTTAAGTCAAAATCGGTTCAGATATTATCCGAGATTATTCAATTTGCTTGTTTACGCCAACATGATATGAGTGAATGATTTTTTGTATTAAAGTTACACACCCTCTCTTTCTGTTTGTAAGTGTGTGTGTGTGTGTGTGTCATGGGCGTCTGTGTGTACGCGTGTGTGCCTGTGCGATTTTGTATTTGTAGAAAGTAAAAAGTTACTTACCCCGTTAGTCATATTAGAAGCTATTGGTGCTCCCCCTCCGTTCTCAGTTGCTTTCATAGTCTTCACAGCGTGCAGTAAGGCAGGTTTCGTGTCTACGTTGCAATCGGGACTAAAGGACCCATTTAACATGGACCTAGATATGATAGACGGCAGGTTAGACGATATAATAAACTGAGCCGTGACAATGGTTATGAACAACAGCTACACTAGTGGTTGTGGATATTGTACAATGGATGATATTCTGTAGTGAATATTACAGTGTTCTAGAATGGTTTAATGCAGCATGACGTGGTGCTATCGATATGTTCTCAAGCAGAACAAAGACGGTTTAAACAGACACACGCACACACAGAAATACACAGTCCACACAGACACAGATGACAGACATAGGTACACACACACACAAACACACAGTTCACATAGACAATGACAGACGCACATACACAGACACGGACGCACAAACATGCACACACACACACATACTAAAAGACAGACATACACATTAAACACGAACAGACATACAAGTAAAGACACGCATACACAAAGTTCAGATATCTCCATACCACTATCAACAGTTAATTGGGTCATTAACCAATTACAGTTCAAACACTACTGACATTCAATTATATTTACACAGCACTCTGTTTAAGGGGTGTGGTACCCTAATTAACAGTGTTTATCAAAAGCATGCCACACAACACACAGCAATTGGCCTACGGAATCACGCAACGAAAATACGGAATACAGATCTCTTGCTAAAGTCCGGATTATAAGAGCTGGATTCCTCTGAAAACCCAGTCTCCCCCGCGTCACAGAGACTACAATGTTTCGTGCAGGTTTTTGTGGAAGAAACAAATACATTTACTGATAGGAATTAGACAAATATTGATTTAATATTGATAATACGGCAGTCCTGTGTGTACAGGCAATTTCCTTCGACAAGATATACGAGTCAGGTAAAAATGGATCATTTAAAAAGTTAAAGTCAGTGATAAGCTTTACTAAATACCAAAGTACAGGCCTAAATTGCATCAGACGACCTAGACTAGAGTTCAGGGTAAAAAGTTATACTAATTTGTGGAATATGGTCGGTATATTCCGCAATAATGCACACTACACTGACATATTTGTGGGGTTTTTAGCACGGTCAGACACTAAGGTGGACACCTGCCCATTAGCAGGAGATGTGCTATCAATGTGTGTGTGTGTGTATGTGTGTGTGTAGCGAGGTTATCCACGGATTCTCAGAACCACCAATTGGGAGGAATATGACGTATCATTATGTTTACATATTACCAGGCAGTATTTATCCAGTTCCCTAGAGTCTGACTAAGATATAGGGTAATAAGATAACAATGCCTGTTTCACCTCATCTACACGTAATATTCAGTCAAATTTCCCAAACGGCAAAACTGCTTGGCATAGTTTAAAAATGTTGGATTTTTCTGATAAGTGTCCTCCTACTCTGTAGATGGAGGTAGATGGCAAAATGTGGAATGTTGAAAACAAGCTTCATGGTTAAACATCTATAGACGAGGTAGTCAGGTATATGAAAGGTGTGGTATCTAAGGGCACAACTACCAATATTACGATCAAGAACCTATTATATATAGGTAAATTGCGACTTGATATTAGATATGATAAACAGAAAATGATTATAAAATAGGTATACCTACCTAGGTATACCTATAAAACCTAGGTATACCTATAGAACCTAGGTATTCCTATAAAACTATATAGTATAGTTTCAAGGATCCATGTGAATTGTTAATTCATCTATCATAAATAAAAATGTAAAATTTAATTAATACAACCAAACATTGATTTAGAGTTAAAAACAGCATAAAACATAAATAACCAACAAATTAAAACGTGTGAGTTCGTGTTATGACTAAAAAATCGATAAGCCTAAACCGAGAATTCCGACCGTACAAATTAAACTTTGGTTCTCACTTTGCTCGATGTTTTTTGACATTTGGAACCATAGCCTCAGTGATATTGAACTCCTTAATCAGGTCCTTCCACTTCTGAATTGTCATAGCAACAACCACCTGTGATGGGTCGATTGCACGTGTCGTTCCGGCAGTGCTGGTGATAACAGAACCTTGGTGGAGGTCTATCTTGACAACTGGAACATTGTCCTCGTCCGTGTACAATTTAACTTTACCGTCCTTCACCAGGAATGAAAGGTGGAACATGTTTTCTATCGTGGTGGGGAACGACAGAGGGTCGACAATGAACTCAAAGAAGGGTACATGAGTGTGGGACCCGGTATTTGGATCAGTGAGTTTATGGATAGCTTTAAGCACACGTTGTACTTCCTTTGTGGTACTCTCTTCCTGTTCTTCTTGTTGGAGTTGTTGAGGTTTCTTCTTCTCAGCATTCGTCGGTTTTTTTTGAACATTCCTCTCTCGTGCTGCTCGGGTTTTGATGATAGGCTCCATTGCAAGGGGACCGTATATGAAGTCCAATTTAGCTGTCACATTGAACATTGATGCCGCATATTTGCCGAGTTTAGCCCAGTCCAGCTCAGGGGCTGCGTTCCGGTTTGAAGGGTTAGAAGTAGAACGGCATCGACCATCCATGTAAGTAACCAGTTTCTCGGCGAATATATTCCTATCAAATTCTGTCATATTAGTTTGCAGATTCTCTGCTTGCTCCTGCCCTAACTCTGATGCGAGTTTCAGAACATTGCTATCGTAAACCGCTTCCCTCGGGTTTTTCACCCGGGCAAACAACTGATTCATCTCTTCTAACGTCTCCAGAAGTCCGGTTGAGTCAGGTCGTACCAATTCACTCCGTTTCTCTTTGGTTTTGAAGAGAAGAGTCCTGTACTTGAACCGCAGGTCGGTCGAAGCTGCTTGTTCATTTTCTTCCTGTGAGGCAGAACTGGACCCATCATTGTCTGGAACAGTCATCACAGCTAGGAATGGAGATTGAGTCAGTTCATTAGTCCATTTTGTACTCAAAGAACGCTCATTGTTGAAGGTTTATACTATAGATACTGTAAGCCATCTATTTTCACGATCCTTATCCAATGAAACTTATGAATAAGGAATATACTACATATCGTAATATCGTGTCGAGTATCCATAGTGCCCAGGATAAGGCTTACAAAGTAACTTGATAATAGGTGAACTGTAATAACCATGATCACACCAGTTGCTCACAGGTCAGTGGTGTTCAATCCAATATCAATGCATGTTTGGATCCACTAATTCATGCCCCCAAAGGTATAATAGATATCAGAGTATACACAAGCTATAACGTTGTGATTGTGAAACATTAAGATTGGTACCACTCAGATCTTAAACCGGGTGATCTGACCTCAATAAGCTGCCCAACCACAGTTTAACTGTTTGTGACTGATAACACTCTCAAGAAGAGATTAGCTGCCCACTTTCATGTGACCTCATAAAGTATTCTAATATTTAGGACTCAATTCAGAAACTTGTTTCTTATGTAGGTATGTGATAAGCCTACTATGTAAATTATAAGGTGTAACTATGGTGACAATACATAGGTAGTAGTAAGAGAAATTATATTCGCATTGAGAGAAAATCATATTGCATTGATGATCTCACAACATTTTACACCTGAATGAAGTAGATAGCGGCCATATAAAAGTGGGGCAGAGTAAGATTACAGACATCACTAGCAATTAATAAACAGTGAATAGAGTGAAATCAATAAAACAAAAATACCTATAATCACATGAAGTAATATTTACAAAACTGCACAGCTTTACATTCTCTGATCTAGAAACGCACAATCATCTTGACCCATCAATGCTTATACACAATATACATGCCCAATATATTCAATTCAAAAATAAAAAGTGAAAATTTACTCTGAAGTGAAATTCTATCATACATCATCCTCCAAAAAAATCCCTTGATAAATAAAGTAAAACTTGATAAATATCAACAAAAAACCCTCAACAGTCCTGAATAAATTACAGAGTCTCTGACACGAACAAAAGTTTTACGGACTGATAAAACTGGACAATGTCTAAATAATCACAAATCTCTGACATGCAGTGTAGCACTGGGTACCAGCCCAGCACTTTCTAAAGTCTCACTAGGGATATCATATTTCCTGTTGGGAAATGTTGTTCGGATTTCATAGATACCCTTCTTGTGGTGCACATTGATAAACTTTCTCAAATCACCGATGGTATCAGAGTATTGTAGTTTAACTATCACAGTTTTCTTCCCACCATCCATCTTGACTCTTAGTGTTGCTATGGGACCTGATGTACCTTCTCCTGACTGTATTTGCTTGACAACAGAAGTTTCAGCCACTTCAACCTGTACTGGCGTGTTGATGGGTCCTATCATGGAACTAACAGAAGATCTGATGTCAATGATTTTTCCATCCCTTATCACATTAGCGGGAAGCTTGTTCAGGAACCTCTCTACTGTCTGTGGAGCAGGACTGTCACTGGTTTCTGTTGCAGCATCTTGAGCTCCATCAACATCACCTCCAGATAAAATTCCCCTGATTTCTGCCAATTCTTTTGCTCCTTCCGTTAAGGCACTTCCTTTGCCAGGGAATGCTGAACGTTTGTCAAGGTACTTTTTCTCTCGGAGATCCGTCAACTTGATTGGCATTCCCTTTGGGTATCTTGCTTGAAGCTCAGAAGGAAAGTAGCCATCCTCTAAATCTTGTACAAATTGCCGAGTCATTGGCTCTGAAAGGGGTCTGAAAGGTCCACCAAACATGAAAATACCATTCCTGTACAGGGTAAGGGGTATTGGTTCAGGTTGTACAACACGAGTTATTCCATCTGGTCCTTTCTCCACCATGCCTACACCGTCTCCTGCAAGAATGTTTAGTTCATGGACATTGTGGACAATCCTATTGTAATCGGGTGTTTTATTTGTCAGAGAGTCGCTCTGATTCCAGGTTGGCTGGGTGAGAACTGTACTTGACAACTCTTCCTCCCCCTCCTCGAGGGGTTCAAGTTCATTGTCTGGTGACTCGCTATCACCAACCCAAACCATTCCATAGTCCGCAAGAAATTCTTCCATCTCTTGAATCTGCTTGAAAGCTTTTGTCACCTGACCCTTGAGATAAACGACGAGTTTATCTTTAGACCTGTCCTCAGCTAGTGCCTCCCTGAACTGGTGGAGTTGTTTGTCTTTCTCCTCTAAGATTCTATTCTTGTTAGCCAGTTCTTCTTCAACAGCCCGGAGCCTGGCAGCCATACTACTCAAAAGACTGTCATCATGACCACTGTTGCCAAACCTAGACATTCCACCCTAGTCAAAAAGCAGGTCGTGTTATGCATGTGCATCAGATTTTCCATGCAAGTTGCATTGAAAAATCAATTAAAAATGCTTTAATTGGTCTAATGGGATGCTGTATTGTGCTTTGCATTGCAGAGTCTGCAATGCACCATGCAAAGCACTCTCAATTTTCAAAAAATTTCAAATTGTCACTCAAAGTGCTTTCACATATTGCACTACAGAATTTCCTCAAGTTATGTTGTGCAGACAGAATATATTAGGTACACCACACAACTTTATACAGCCATCAACAAGACTAGTATAATTGACTTTCGTTGGGAAAAGCAGAGCAGGTGAGTTAGAGTGAGTTCACATTCTGGTGTGAGATGTCAACGATATCACTTGAAAGGAGATATAGTTATTAGAGCCACGTGTACCCAAAAAAGTGGAACTCAGGGTTCTATCTTTCAAAACCCGTACCTATTGCAATTCATTATTCATGTCAAATGAAATATGATGTTGATCTCAATGATATCCTACAACACATGAAATTTAGTAAGCAGCAGTGCAAGCGAAGGTGATATCTCGTGACATCTATCCAGTGTGTCTCTTGTAACAAAAGATCAACACTGGTATAACACTTGGTTGATGGTGGTAAAGAGGGAATCACCTGCTGTCAGTATGTAAAGTAGAGAGTTAGTCCAGTTAACACAAACCTATGTCTGAACACACGCACACAGACACATACATACACACGCCCACACACATACAGTACACACACGCTACACAATCCAAACACGCACACACTCACACAGACATACACAAAGGAGTTGCCTGTTGCTACACAATCTGAACAAGTATGAGAAGTTACAAAATGTGATACTATTACACAATACACAATCATATAGGTATGCTGAATGGCGAATCAGTCATTCTTCAATAGCGGACCCACACAGTCTCAATCCCTCTAATAGTTCTTATACTATTTTCTTGTAGCATTCAAAAGTTCTCTCTTAAGAGAGAAGTTTTGAATGCTACAAGAAAATATCAGGTAGATCTGTAAGACTAGCCGAATTTTCAACTCCCACCCGACGTATCACGTCACACTTCAGGGGCGGTTTCGTCAACCTGTTACAGGTTGGAGTCCTGAGATTATTCCAAAATGGGAAATGAGGGAAGCAGGTCAAGGATCTCGGAACATAATGCTCATATTCAAATATATATCTTGAAAGCATGTTATAAGTCACGTGACACTTTGTACCACGATATAAGCTCCATCCATTAGCGTAGTTCTTTGCTCTGTGCGTGTGTGTGTGCGTTTGTGTGTATGTATGTGTGTGTATGTGTGTGTGTTTGTGTGTGTGTGTGTGTGTGTGTTTATCCTAACAGTTCTATTCCGATGTACGTGTACACTANTGTTTGTGTGTGTGCACTGTGTGTGTGTGTCACTCTCTACTAATCTCATGGCACATTTTCTAACGACTGTAAACTTCCTCAGTAATTAGACAGGGAGTTTATCATATTCTGCCAGTCTCTCTCTCTCCCTACCTTTGAACAGCACACAGCACACAACGTTGGCGGTGAACAGTCCAGCAATGATCATTCCAGGTGACTGAAGAAAGTCATTGTTGGGCTGTAATGCTGATTATCACACCCAAACACACACTCTCTCGCACACGTACACAAATATAAATGGAGCACACGATTTTGTGCAGGACTTCACACTTGGATAAAGGACTAGAACTACTATGAACCTAAACTAATATCGCGATTAATCAGAGAACATCAGTCAGTAGCTCCGTGAACTCTATGCTGAAATGAATCTAGTGCAAATCCTACAACACTTACAAGTCTTTAAAATCGTAGTGTACCGATAAGACGCAACGAACAGCTATCAAAGAAGGGGTCGGCAGCGTTACGAATCCAGTGTGTGTGTGTGTGTACAATGGAGGAGACCGACTCAGCATGAGACGGAAAAACGAAGTTTCAATTTTTGTTCCTAGGTGTAATATATATCCTGTAGTTGCCCCTCAAGAGCTATACAAACAAGATCCGGTTCGCTCATTGGCGGAACGAGGTCACATGACGGGTAGAGAAACGCTCTCATTGGTTGACGACGAGCAGTGATCTACTAATGTGATTGGGCAGTGTCACAAACTGTGTGTGTGTGCGTGTGTGCGTGTGTGTGTGTCATGTGTGCACACTAATTAAGACATAGTGCAGCTGAAGTAACATGTTGACCTGAAGAAACATGATAACCTGGCTACCTGAGTCATTGTTGACACTGTCATTGTCAACATACGTCCAGCTGTTGACAGTTGTCTGAACCACGTTAAGAGAAAGATGGTGACTGAAATCGCTCCATTTCTACAATTCATTGCAACACCACGTCATGATACAATTGTTGACACTGATAACACCGTCATGCGATTTAACACGATTAACTCCCCTGTAACTTTAGTCTCTTCTCGCTATTCACTGCACAGAGGTTTCCTCACTCACTCCTAATTCCTACTCGTGACATTATGTCGAGTTGGCACCCTATTTCACTACCAACTGAGATAGATTATTGAGGAGTGAAGAATGGTCCCGCCCACTTTATTGATTTACAAAGGGTATGTGGGAAGTATTAAGTAAGGGAACTCGGGGCAACATGATTACTATGTGGCGGTGGTGGGCAACACGATGTGAGAGTAGGAACGAGAAAAAAAGTTGAGGAAATGACCACTTTGCGAACAAAACACCAAAAGAGATTCGCACCATAATTCTGAGCTCCCATTTTTCTAAAAAAAAGGCAACAAAAGGGATGACAAAATCGCAAGCTAGTTGTCACACTCACACCAAAACTCGAACCATTGAGCTCAAAATGGTCAAATAATACAGATTTTATTTGAATCTTTGAACGCAGCACAGTTGAATTTAGAAACGGGACAATGGAAACTCAAAAATTTCTTTGAAAATCTTTTGTTACCGTATTTCGTGATGCTGCGTTGAAGTTGCAAAAACTCGTTTCGCCGTGTGCTCATCAAAACTAGAACATTATT
Source organism: Beroe ovata (assembly GCA_946803715.1). Lineage (NCBI taxonomy): Eukaryota > Metazoa > Ctenophora > Nuda > Beroida > Beroidae > Beroe > Beroe ovata. The sequence continues at coordinate 90,859 of CAMPET010000146.1, forward strand.
TGCACGGGGTTACTTGGTAGGTATAGAAAGACCAGTTGAAAGCCCGACTATTATATAAAATATGTATTAGCCTATCATGACAATGAATGCTATGAATTCATTTATGTCAATATTTGTACCCTTGCTGCATGAGTGAATAGGTGACCGGGCTATAACATGATATATATGTACAGTGATGTAATCAGGCTGTGAACCTATCGTTGCCCATTGGTAACCGGTGCTGAGCATTTGGAAGAGAACCAACAGATGTCCAGTTAAGTAATACCTTTGCGTACTGTGTGGGACAATTATGACACAAATTATGTCATACATTAATTAACAATACGTTACTCGATATATTTATACTATATACATTGATTATTCATCAACTTATCGAATAAAGTGATGACTGATTATCTTAATAGTATGGTCATCTTGTACAATGTACAATAATACCTACGTTATAAATAAGACAATGAACCCAAGCACACGAACTTGCACACATGGACAAACATAGACACGCACAAACTCGTCACTCAATCACACACATACACATTACACACACAGACACACAGACAGTAGACGCACAAACACACTCAAACACACACTCAAACACACACATAGACACACACACAGACACACAGACACACAGACACAGACAGACAAAAGACGCAAAAACACATTCAATCACACACATATACAAACACAGACACAAACGCACTTAGGTACACACTCAGACGAGCGTACAGGAAACTGTGCGGGAGGGTTAAATGAGGAGCTGCCCATTGCAGCGAAGTCTCGGGCGATTACATTTCCTTAACTAAACCGTCTCTAGCTTGATTACTCGAATCCTTCGATTCCTGTCATTGGCAGTACAGCTGTTGGAATAGAAGTAAAACTCTACTAAATGAAAAACACAAACACACAGACACAGTACACACAGACACAGTACACACACACACAGACACACACATCGTAGAAACTTGATACCCCATACAGTGCAGGGTTAATTGCTGGGATTATTACACACAATTACTGTAACTCGTTCCCAACTAACACGAACATTGCTCCACACTTACAAAACAAACACACGTCACACACATACATACATACATACGCAGTTTGTACATACATACATACGTGTTTGTATGCATGTGCGTATGTATGTGCGTATTACGCACATACATACGCACATACATACAAACTCATATGAATACAAACACACATACATTTGCTCACACGCACACACGCACAAACACAAGTAAGTAACACACACACACAAACACAAGTAAGTAACACACACGCGTTAATCGAGCACGGTGTGTGTGTGTGTGTGCTGTATGAATACACAAAACACACACTCAGTGGGTGTAATATCTGTGTGTGTATGCGTAAGTGTATGTGTGTGGGTTTTTGTATGTATGTGTGTACTGTGTCTGTATGTGTGTGTCTATCTGTGTGTGTGTGTGTGTGTGTGTGT
>CAMPET010000146.1:100414-110446 GCA_946803715.1 Beroe ovata
ACACACACACACACACACACACAGTTGTGACGTCGCACATACAAACAAACATATAGCAACAAACATGACGACCAACAGTACTACTTCTGGGCAGTGTAACTTGTTGTTCAGATTGGAGGTAATTTGTAGATGTATAATATGATATATCATGCAGACCCCTCCCCCACGCACAGAAACACCATCTCCTTTCACACGCACAAACACACAGAGGTGCACTTAAGATCATTCCAATTTCCCCGTAACTCACACGGAATGCAACCAGCCATTTCTGACGATGTGAGACAGGAATGGTACCGAGTGTTTTCTCCCTGTCGAAGAGGATTGGGAGTCAGTGTAGTGCTGTAGCTGCCTGATTGTGTCCACAGGTAGGTCAGGTATGTTGGAGAGGAGGGATAGTGCCTCAGACACCTCGTCTGATGATAATTCCTGAGGAGATAACCATAATCAATAGCTGTGATTACTTGGGAAGGTATCATTTCTCTACTTGATGTGATGATCAGATGAATACCTGAAGTCGCTGCTTAAAACAAAGCATGAAGTACTCTGTTACTTTCAAGTACCGTTCGACAGAAACCAAATACTGAGCAATCTTGAGATTTAGGCTCCAAAGCTGAAGGATGAAGGCTGTAAGATGAACGCGGTCTCTTGACGTTCCCAGATGACTACTGGATAATTTACCAAAATTGAGTGCTATCCAGCTTATATTACCAGTTTCTGATCTTTGTTAATACTGCTGCATACAAGAGGAAATCTTCCATATACTGATTTTGTGATATCATTGAGCTTCATAAGAGTGGGATTGCTGTGTACAACATTTGGGCAATGTCTGATCAGATTCAGTAACTCCACAAGGTGTGTGCATGTTCTCAAAACTCCAGGATCAGCATGAGCATAAACCTGCAAAAAACAGATTGCATTATGGTAAATACATATCATAATACATTATATCATAATACATGTGTGATTTCAAGACTTCTTACCTGTGAAGGTGCCTCCTCAAGCCAAATATTAGCAAGGTGACTGAGTGAACTTGAACATAACTTTTTCAACAGATCTACATTATCTGTTGGTTTTTCCTCAGATTCAGATTGCGTGGTATATTTATACAATGCCACAGAATTGCTTTGTACTTTACCTGAGGCAAATAAAGGAATATTGAAAAGCATTAAATATTACATAATCATTCATTGACTGATGCAATGATATGCACCATTGAATGGATAACAGTTGATTATAGTCAATTTAAATCATAGTCTACACTAACACGGCATTGTTGATGAGACTGGCTTCTTGTAGAATTTCAGTATTGAAGCAAGTGCATGAAAATATTCGAGTACACATGCTTTATTGTTTGTGGTCGATAAAAGAGTAACCAGAGATGATAGAAAAAGTTCAGATAACTTCATTGCAGCATGAAAGTGATTCTGTAAGAGACATTGCAAGGCAAAAACAATTGATTTCTGGACTGATTTGTTGATATGAAGCATTCCACTAGACAATTGAGTGATAAATACATGCAGAAAGGGAGTCAACTCTTCACTTCTCACAGACACCATCACAGTCTTGGTGAGAACAATGGCAGCTTGTCTAACACCATCTTCAGAATCTTGTAGGAGAACTCCTAACCTCTCCAATAAAGACCCAATATGTGCTTTGACCAAGTCAGCATTACCACACACCATGTCATGAATGTTGGTGATATTTTGAGTTCTTTGATTGCAGTTTGTATGCTTTGTCCCTATTAGATATTCTTTGATACATTTTCCTTTGAAGATATGCTGGTCACCCTTTTTACTGTGTTGAGTCGGGAGTTGAATTTTCCTTGTCTTAATACTTATGTTTGTTTCAGATGATTTGATTAGCTTTTTTCCCACTTTGACTTTCCTTTTCTGAAAAGCGCTGTCAGTTTTCTTAGGCTTTTGATTTTTATTCTTCTTGGCCTTACCCATCCCAATCTGTGAAGATAATTAGAATTCACATTTTTGAAAGCATCTTCATGATTCAAACCATAGATTGGTTCAAGTCACAGTAACAGAAGACCCAGAAGAGCAATATAATAGCAAAAGAATATAGCAATATAATAGCAATATATAGCAACATAATAGCAAAATAATAGCAATATGATAGCAAAAGATTTTTATTTATGATAGTTTTACTTCTATTCCAACAGCTGTACAGCCAATGACAGGAATACTGCATATTGATGATTCTGCACTATGAATGTTTTTCCATGCTTCCGTAACAAGAGCAGGACTTTGTCAGTTTTGTCAAAGCTCACGGTTTATAATCATTTGAGTATTTCATTGCGCAATACACATGTAAATCACTGTCGTCTCATCGGTCATTTTACTATAACCTAATTCAACTGTGATCCATTTATCTTTCTATTCGCTCTTCAGCTTCGCATTCTTGCAAGCAGGCTGTCATTTTTGGGTAAACATAAAACAGGCCATGCTATTTGCGAGCGCGCTGGAAGAGTGCAGTGCACGATTTCCGGATGCTAACTGTCCTGTGTCCACGGCTTAATTACGCGCTGCATCGAAATTGATGACTTGTCTAGCGATGAGGACCGCTGATGCAAACCGCGAAGTTAAGCGGCTTGCGTCAAAATAAGTTTCGTGAGAATACGATCGCGCCGCGCGCGCAAAAACGAAATTCTCGACAGAGCATATCATTGATCGACTATTAAAGACAGACCCTGTCGGGAATTTCGTTTTACGCGCGCGGCGCAAACTGATTCTTGTCTTGTCAGATTTTATCTGACCTCTGCATTTGTATCTCGCGCGCGCGCGCTCATCGACGCGGACGGACTGTTTTGGCCGTTGTTGTCGATTGATGATTGACCCTGTCGAGAATTTCGTTTTGCGCGCGCGGCGCAAACTTCTAACTCATTCTCAGACAGACGGATTGCATGAGCGGTCTTGCCTCGCCAGATAAGGCCTTCGATGATGGTTGAAGGCGCACAGTACACGTGTGCTATACTAGAAACTTGCCGCCCGGATGTTATCTGTCCACTGTTTCTTGAAGAAAGTGGAAAGATAACATCCGGCAACTAGAAACATGAACATTATCATTTATGCCACTATTACGAAACAAATATCCAATTCGAAAACAAATCAAACAGCGAGATTAATGCATCAAATGGTTTATTAAAGTCTAGGGTGCATTACACACACTATACGAAAAAAGAAGCACGAGTTTGAACGTTTACCAAAGTGTACTTTGACGAATAGTTCGTTTTGTTATCAGGTTTTCATGCTATGGTTTTCATGAACCATAAAAACCAAAATGATTTCCATCCATGTGGTCAAATTCAATACAACTCTCCCCCTTCACACAAAATACATTTGGTAAACGCAAAACCTCTGCAGCCACTGCAATACGAGTACATTAGCCTACCTAGAACTTGGTTTTAATTGCACGGTGAAAAAATAATACGAAAACAAAAATAGTCGTCATTAATGATAGGCAAGTATATCTTGATCACACGAAGATTTGCCTGGCCAGTGATAACCACCGACTCAGCTATCTTCATGAGAGCAAGCAAACATCACGGCACCAATCTGATGTATAAAATTCCGACTGATTTCCGGACATCTATCATTACGATTGCATACATCATAGGTGGTATTAAGAAACATGGTTTGCCATAGTTACAAGATACATATCAAAAGTTTAATCTTAAAAACAACGGCCTTGCACCACAAGCGCACCCACGATTTGTATGGAGTTCTGTACGAGGTTTCAGTTTTCACTGTTACTACTCTGTGCATGAGGGAGTGTATAATCATCGGTAGGAGTGTGTTTGTCTGTGTATGGCGTACCGTGTGTGAGTGTGTGCAAATGTTTGTGTTTTGTCGGTGTATCTGTCTGTGTGTGTGTGTGCGTGTGTGTGCAATGTGCATGTGTGTGTGTTGTGCAATGTCCATGTGCGTGTGTGTGTGGGGTGTGCAATGTGCATTGTGTATGTGTGTCTGTATGTGTGTGTGTGTGTGATTGTGGGGTGTGCAATGTGCATGTGTGCGACCGGGTGGTGCAAAACTTCAGAAGAGAAAATAACATGAGCTCCATCAGCTCCCAATAATAGTTACTATAACCGATAACTAATTAACTACTACCCAGTAATATGGGTATTGATACACTCAATTTAACACTAGTATTCCAAAACAGATTAGGAATTTAGAGGATTGCTATTAAAACTTCTACAAAAGAAGTTAGTGATAGGAAAAATAATTAAACATCTAGATATTTGGCCTGAAACCATCCAAGTCTACAACACCTCCAGATATATGAACTGTACCAAATAAAATTAGACCTAAATCAAGGAAACATCAAAATTATTAACGCTATGAATACTCAAGGCCACCAAAGAACCAAATCAAATACACCACTGAAAAAAAAAAATCCAGAAACTCCCGAACCAAAGTAGAATGAACAGTTCAATAAATACAATGGAATTATTTACAAAGAACATCAGTCTTGCAGTATGCAAATGTCACAAAAATTACCCTGTGTTCGTTGTGTTACAATGAATATCCCAGCGACATAGTTGCGCGAAGCGGTATCTCAGGGGGGATCAAGGGGAATTTTGGGGAACCTCAGAAAACCTTGGGGATTTTCCCTAAGTTCCCCAAAAGTTCCTGCCGGTGAAGATCAATTGAAGGAGACCATTACAAAAGGCCTATAATAGTCAAAACCAATTGGAATAGGTGATTGGAGGATGGAACTGGTCAAAATCTCGCTGGAAATATTGTAACATAACTTCAGATGTAACAACACAAGTGTAACCAACCAATACATAATTTACAACAGATTGATACCACGACGTTATATATAAAATCAATAAAAATTTGATGAAGGAGCAGGTGGTCCCCGCTGTTCCCACTGGGAGCCTACTCCTCCGTACTCCAAGCTCTAGTCAGGCTAATATAGAGGCTTATACATGCCATTAAAACAGTGCGCAGAGTGTAGCATACGTCATGTGAAGAGAGGGGGTGGGAGGGGTAAACATCATCGGGCAATCCAGGGGCACAGAGGGAATAAGATCGGCATGCTACACTCGTAAACATCAATACAAAATCTTACAATCCGGCAACAACATAGGTTCCATGGCGCGAGTGCCAATCACAGAAACACGTGCAGCTATAACGTGCTACCGTGCCATTCCACGGTGCATTGTGACGATGTGAAATCACGTGACACATACACACACGTGGAATTCACGGGATGGTGGGGTGGGTGATATGAGACTTGATTGTTAAACAAGGTCTGGGGTGCATGTTGAAATCCCAGGCTCGGTATTAAACCAGAGTGGTGTCCGATATTAAACATCATTCAGCAAAACTTGGATTATCTCAAAACTTGTTCCCATGCTCAAGGAAGTGGCAGAGGATAGTGGTGCATGGTGTTAGATTGGTCCACAGGACAATCATACTGGATACGGGGATGAAAATATTTGTGACCACTTTGAAAAGGGCGCAAGATGGGCTGATCGGATAATGCGCTCTTAAAGAAGGGGTTAGTCGTTGAGTGGAGTAAGGGCAAGGTAGATAAGGTAGTTTGTTTGATGTAATTTATGAGCATAGGCACAAGATTGAAATATCGAAATATAAAAATGTTACTGCTTCGTTTAAAATACTGATTGATTTTAAGTCTGGGGCACAACTCAAATTATTCCATCAAATTATTAATAAAACGAAAGAAATAATAAAAACCAAGATATAACTTTTCTCAAGTCGGGTTACATATATCCCATTGAACATCCAATAAATAACAGGAGGTGTATTTTCCCGGCTGGGAGCTATCAATCAACTCCCCCAACGTGGGGGGAGTAGGAGCTCCCCCATGTCTCTAGTGAGTCACATATTCCCATGTCACAATAGAGTCCTGGTGAGGGACACGTCTGAATGCCGCGAAGGCTCTGAAACTGAAACTGGATGTTATTGGACAGCTACCATCTCTGGATGCAGCGGATGCGAGGGCCAGCTGACGAACTGCTGGGGATTGGACGCCATCACGTGGTAATGATGGTGAGGGGGAGCAATGGAGGAGGGAGGAGGGGGAACGGGAGAAGCCACACTCCTCGGTACAAACGGCTGAGCGTTCACCAAATCCTGAAGATCGGGGGATCGAGCTCGACCGTCGGGATCGCTGTCACTGCTACACTCGCTGTAGTTGGACCGGCGGTGAACCACGGATTGGGTATTCCGTCGCTTGTGCAGGTGGATCTTGTCCCAGGTTGAGGAGGGAAGTCGGACATCCTCAGAGGTGACAGACACGTCGTACGAGTAGTTCTCGGGGTTGAACCGTTTGAGAACGGAGAGAGAGCCCTGCTCACCTATTCGGTAACACACCTGCAGCGGGGATCGGGGGTGTTATATCACAAGATACGTCATTTCCAATCAGACCATTTTTACACGATACTCAGGGGGTATTCACCTCATAGGGATCCATCCAGAGAAAGAGAGAAGAAGGGAGTTGAGCTCGGATGTCGTCGAGACTGATCCCAGCCACTCGTGCTGCCTGTACGATCACGGGATCGAACACACAGTCCCTGACTTCTAGACACCTGTGGGATGAGGTATGGTTACAAAACCGTGATAATATAATTGCCCAGGAATAGTCTCATTTCATGCTGAATCGATTATGCCTTATAAGGAGTTTCATCGGATGAAAGGTTTGCCCACGACGCTACATTCATTGAAATAGGGAGTGAAGACAGTGTTGAGCAATCTAGAGAGAGCTTTGCGAATGTTTGTGTATAGCGCGGACCACATGAGTTGAAAACATGACAAACGGTCATTATCTTGTGTGTGTATTGTCAAAAGAATGGGAGAATAGCGAGAGAGAGAGAATTCAGCTGGGCTTTGTTGTTTGAGGGGGAGAGGGTAATATTCTTCTGTCTCAGAGCGGCAGAGATAAAATAGAGAGAATGGGAACCAGAATAATGGTTACTACTCTAATTATGGACTAGACTAAAAGTTACCCATCAAAGAAAGGGGAAAGTTGTGCGTGTGTGTGTGTGTGTGTGTGTGTGTGTGTGTTTACCTGAATGCTGTTCCTCTATCAGGGGTCTTTGGGTACCAGTGTCCCTTGTACTTGAGTTTGAGGCACTCTGTCAACTCCTTGGCAAACTGGCCCACCTGTCGCTTAGGGAGCTTGTTCACCAGGAAGTTTAACACGATGAAGTGAACGCCTAGCTGGATCTCTGGTATCATTGCTCTATACAGATAGTCAGAGTTAGTTAAAGTGTCATGAGCAATGTCTAGCAAAGTTTCATAACATTTCATAAACATTTCGAGAGCAAAGATGTGTAAATATTCCTAGAGCAATTAATTCAAAATTGTTAAACAACGAAAATGAACTTATGAAAGGCAATAATGAGTACTCTTGATCAATGCAGTATCGGGTAAAGGCAGGTAATGGATTCCACACTTTTGTGGTGTGGACCTCATAGCACCACTAAAGGTATAATCGGCCACTCAACTTGGGCGTGGTGAAACAGTAACCCACTTAGAATGCGCGAATGAAAACTGATACAGTCTAGACCATGTGATTAAAAGGTGGGGAGGGGACGGAAACTAGCGGCTAAATAAAAACAAATAAGAATGAAATAAAATTCAATAAATAAAAGTCAAACTAAAAAGCATGTTGATAAAAATTCCCAACGGAATTCATAAAAACACCTATCCTATCATGATCGCGAGTTACACGTGCGACCAAATCATCATGTTTATAGGAACTGTGATCTCGTTGAGACAACCCCCAATTAGACTTCATCAATCTGACATCTCTTCATCTGAGGAATCCAACATCTCATCACCCATTTCCAACTGTTCCTCCTCGAGTGACACTGGCGAGAGAGGGGCCTCCTCTTCACTCCTCCTCTCCTGTAACAGCAGCTCCAACTTCCCCTGCAGTTTCGTCAGTTTAGGGTAATTCGTGAGCTGTGCATCTATCAGCTTGTACAGCGGTTGTAACTGGGCCGCCACATCGGGACTGGATAGTAGATAAGACCGGTGAGTGACGAATAGTTGACGGAGCCATATCGTCAGTTCCGCCCCTCTGCTCGGCTTACTTTCCACTCTCTCCGTGATAGCGAGAATGAGGGGCACCACATGTGTAAGAGGGAGTCGGGAGAGAGTTTTCTCCACTGTCACTGTCTTCTTGTAGTGGAGTACCTCCTCCAGGAGGGCGTGGTCCTGGGCTGTGAGGGCCTGGACCAGCATCTGAGCTAGGGAATCGGGGGCCGGAACCGCACTACTGACCGATAACATGCCCGCTATGAGAGGGGGGATAAAATGAGAGAAAGTGTGAGGACTGATTTGATAAAACTTTAAAGTGTACTTTGAGTACAGCGAGCTTATTTTAAACACACACACACACACACACACTCACACACACACAAACCAACTGAAAGAAGTAACGAAACATTATTATTACACAAAGAAAATCCACCTTGTTACAGCAGCTGTAAGCATGTGAAGGAAAACTTAAAACATTTCTGCCCTTCGTCGCATCAATAACAAAAACACAGTCACACTCCGCAGTCATCCCGCTTATAATGTATCTTTCAATATTACACAAACACACGCACACTCTCATTTTGTAGATCACTAAACTGAAGAGATTTCAAGAGTCATGTGCATGACAAAACACGCTCCTACTACTATAGATCACACTACTATCACGTTTAACACGAGCCATTACTAGCTTTGTCCACAGCGCGATTGGCCCATGGGAGATTGTGATGAATTTTGCTGGAGATGGCCGGTACTTGAGGATGAGAGCAATTAGCAATTACCGAGAAACTTAGCAAATCAACAATGCTCACCACGCAGTAATGATCTCTATCTCCTATATTGCGCAACCTTGCTCTCCCCGCACTGTACACATATAACAACTCCGACTTCATTAACTTCATCGGACCACTTTGAGCTCATGATAAATCCGATCCAGCTAACTGTCCTCTCTACCAGTCAGGGGATTGGTACGAACCAGTTCTTTGAACTGGTAAATGACGCTAACCGGCTCTTCCATAAACTGGCACAGTAAATATACATCTCCAATAGAGTACACTATAGTAGTGAGCGGACACACTATCGGTAAACAAATAAGCTGCCTATAACAGACAAAGTGATATGTATGTGAATGTAGGAAGGAGAAGAGACAGTATATGTGAGTAAGATAGATCATGATGGAATGTTCTCAAAGTATTGTTTCACCGGCTGTCTGTCATAAGTGCACCTGTCAAGTCGTTTATGAGTAGGGCAAGTGTAACAATGAATCGGATTACAGAAATCAGCTGATCACAAGATTAGATGTTTCGTCGACGAGAATTGAATTCACATAGAAAATAGGAGTGTGGAATAAAAGGAAGCAATGGCAGTGTAACGAGTTCACAATTATCGGACGGTAATAAATTAGGTTAAACTCAAGAGTTAAGATGGTGTCAGGTTACTTTTCGTGTGTACGTCTATCAGACTACATACACACTGACATTCATACATACAAACACACACACACACGTCACACACACACACGTCACACACACATCGCCAATTTTCGTATTAATTCATTTACAATGTGTCTTGTGACCAAGACTTACATCCAAACACACCCACAAAATTGCCCGGAGGCTACGATGATAGACTCACTACTGGAATGTAATCTCATAGAAAAGTGACAATGTAATGAGAAACAATAACACCGTGTGAGTGAAGAATCGATACAGCAGTTTGTGTCAACTAAATTGCGGTTTATCAAAGTACATCATAGCTACAACAATGTATGCAGTGTCTGAGTGTGTGTGTGTGTGTGTGTGTGTGTGTGCATGCGTTTTTGCTGAAGCTCAGCAGGAAGTTTAATTCGTTGGACGCTGAATAAAAACTGTTATACGGGCTTCTCTACCAGTAATCCAGCAATGGCAAACTTCTCGCCCATTTACAGGATATCAAACCCTTACAAATGCGACCCACTGATACATCTCAATGCTCAAACACACACACACGCACACACACACACACACTCACA
>CAMPET010000146.1:131425-146102 GCA_946803715.1 Beroe ovata
CTGTGTGTGTGTGTGTGTGTGTGTGTGTGTGCGGGAGCAGTGAACAGTGAACACTCTGGACGTCTCAGAGTGCACGGATTACTTAACTCGCAGATTATGTCAGTCCTCAACTTCGAATTCGGAGAATTTGAGTGAAACAGCCTCTATTTACCAAATATAGCTGCAGCTCATAACACGACACACAACAATGCTTTACTACCTCTCAAATGAGGGGATGTCTTTCTTCAGAATGCTCCATTGAGCTCCTAACTCCAGTATGTCCCGAGCTAGGATCAGTTCTGGTGTGGAGGCCGAGGAGTTGGAGGTGGGGAGAAATGAGAGTTGGGTGAGGGATACCTGTGTGGGAGGATTAGATTGTTGTGGGAAGAGTTGATTGTTGTGAGCTCTCCCAGTTTCGAATGACAGACAAGATAGTATAAACAGCAGAAACAATCACATTAGTCGTAAAGTAGAGGAGATATAGCTCAAGGAAGCGGGTCAAAATTTAAATCTTGAATAAGCTTGGGACAAGTTAAGTAATTAATAACAAAGTAGCACGGTCTTCAGGGATACAGACACTTACTTTGAGTGTAGCAAGGTAACCACCACATTTGTCCAGGTCACAAGGTCTCTTACTCCATTCTGCCTTCAGCTTCTTGTAGATGTCCACTGTTTCTTGGAGTTTAGTCATGTTTCTAAAATGGGCGATCTGGTGTTATAGTAGTTGTGAGAGATGATTAGACTTGCATTATTGAGTGATGAAACTGATAACTTTATAACCCTGAAAATATTTCATGAATCGAGCCACAAATTGGTAATAGGTATTCAGTATAAAAATGTTTTATCAGTCAAATGCAGAGAAAATATAGAGATTATCGTTAAGAAATTATAAATCCACTGAAAGAGATTAAAAATAAGTGAAAAATTCTAAATCACTGCTAAAAACTCTCAAACTGACAATAAAAGCTCAACCTTGGTATCAAAAAAGATACAAATACGCATACAACTGGTTTTCTCAAATCAAAAATTCAATTATAACAATTATAAACCGTGGGGTTCCGTACAGACCGCTCTGTCACAGAAGTTGATAGCCTAATCACACATACCAAGAAAAAGAATTAATATCTAACAAAGTAAGAATCTTGAAGAATTAATATCCAACAAAGTAAGAATCCTAAAGAATTAACATCTGCAAAGAGTGTCAGTTCAAACTCTCATACCAAAGTACGACATATACCACTCGAATAGATCTCCCTTCTCCCTGTGCTCCTCTGCCATCTTATCCTCATCTCTCTTGACACCAGCATACAGGGTGACAAATGCCTCACCCAGCTCTCTCACAAACACCTCGTTACTCTGGAAACTGTCCAGTGCAGCAGGCAAGGTTTTAGGGAGCGGCTTGATGTGACTCGGCAGCTCTGTTACACCCGATATCTCGCCCTGGTACGGGTCTCCCTCGAGAACCATGCTCTTTTCAATTCCGTCCATGCCGGCAATGATAATGGCCGCCTCAAGCAGGTAGGGGTTTGTAGCCGCCCCAGGAAGCCGCACCTCGAAATACACGTTCTTTGTGCCACTGTTCTTTGTTCTGAACGCGAGACTCCTGTTGTCGAGTCCCCACGCCGTGTTGATAGGAGCAAAGCCACCACTGTTGCTACGTTCCACACAGTTGGAAGTAGTGGCGGCTAGTGCCAACACTGCCTCACAGTGGTATATGATGCCGGCCAACCAACTCCGGGCTATTGAAGAGAGTCCGTACTCCATGTCAGGGTCATAGAACACATTCTCCCTATCACTCGTCCAGAGGGAATGATTGAAATGAGCGGAGCACCCTGATTCCCCGGGGAAGGGTTTCGTCATCCAGAGAGCATTGTACCCATGTTTAGCGGCTATTTCCTTGACTAGTTGTTTAGTCCTGAAGGCGTTATCTGCCGCACACAACCCATATGCTGGTTTCTGAGCCAGCTCAAACTGTCCTCTACCGTACTCAGTATGAAACCGTTCTGGAAAGATGCCAATATTCTTCATGTTCCGCATGATGTCACGAGCTATGTCCTCGTGCTGTGTGAGGAGACGGGTATCAAACGGACTGACATCCTCATTTGCTCGTTTTCCGGTTTTCGAATCAAGCAGGTGAAACTCGTACTCGAAGGCGCTGTAGATTTGCAAGCTGTGTTTGGAGAGTAGACTATCCACTAAACCTCTACAGATATTCCTAGGTTCACAGCTGTGTAATGGACTCTTACTGTCCTCCATCTGCATCCGACTATCCGCCAACACACTCGCAGTTTTATCCAGCCAGGGCAGCACTCGGAATGTGGACAGATCAGGGTAAAGAGCCATGTTCTGGTATGCGATATCAGTCGTTAAACCGACACCGAACACAAGATTTCCGTCTGTCCGGCACGCTAACGTGCACTGAGACATGCCGAATCCGGTTTCGTAACAGTCTAGGAAGTGGTCAGCATGGAGGAGATAGCCCCGGGATATGCCATGAAGATCCGGGAATTCTATACGGACAAATTCAACTTGACCTCCTTCAATAGACTTTCGGAAATCCATGGCTAATAGAGACGACTGTAGCATGTGATTAGTGAAAAAGGATCGTGTGAAAAGTTTGGACACTGGGCATCACCAATCAATATAGTTTTCGCACCTTATTGTTGCATCGACATCGGCACAAGTTGCCAATGATAAAATATCAATGAGAGTATAGTATCCAAGAATGAAGTCAAATATCATCAATGATGAGGAAATTAAAATGCCAAATAAAATGTGTGAAATTGAATGAAAAAAGAATTTGATGAGTTTCCAATTGTTCAGGAGCGAACTTTCGAATTATAAACTTTCGTTTTTGTTTTCTGATCAGTTGTGCTTCTACAGTGTTTCAAAAGGAGGGCATTCACGGTCTGGCCAGGTCCAATCAGGTCCTGGAATGCCAATATGTACCATTGTATAGCAAGAATTCGATATCTTTTAATAGTTCCTAATAAGGGAATATCTTACCTCCAAATAAGGAATAATGTCATCTTGGTGCCAGCGTTCCTGCTGACTGAATAGGTAAGCAAACCGCTCCGTGGGATCATTAGGTAGGTCACTCGCAGGAAAGTACGTGATGAGATGCGGTAGAGAAGATCGATTCACGAGACCAACTCCCCTCAAATGAACGAGGTCAGCAGTCATTCCATCGGGTAGAGAGTCTTGCCACACTTCCACGAACTGAAGTGGGAAGTCCGTGCTTTAATAGAAACGTATTGTAGGATATAAAAATAGTCATAGGTGGTATCATAGGCGTCAATACAACGATCTAAAATCTTCGCTGCTCACCTCAGACAAATTGAATTTCCCAGCAGTACTTGAGAGTATGTATTCACCGTAGAATCGACAAACTTTCTCTTCACATAGCTTGATAAACAACTCATCTCCTCCCATTTCCTCATCCTCTACCTGGAATTAGATATCCTTCACTGCTTGACGAACGTCATACAACGCCGTGCGTGGCACAGTATGCATTTCCCACAATAATCCACTAGCAGAGAGTGATTGACGATATGCAAGGTACTGTACAAGACCCCAATACGCTGATCACTTGGTCTACTATAATTCAGACGGATTTTGAGTAACAAGATCGTCACAAAGCGAATTCTGGGGGATGAACCCCCGGGGAGATATTTTACCTGGCCGCCATATAATCTGAGACACAACTCTGTCACAAAACACGGCTGTAATTCCTCCAGAGTGTGGCACGATTCTATCAGTGGAACTCTCTCCCACGACCAGGATTTCTCCTCCAGCAACGTCAGGATCCTACCAGTGCATAGTGGGGGTTTTTTCCGGGTTTTCCTCCCAAAAATCAGGGGTTTTCCTACAAATAAACTTCTACAGTGCTAAGTGAATAGGACGGTACCTCGACATAGATGAGGTCTTGTATTGGTGCTCTATAACTCTCCAGTAATCATTGTACTCAATTGCACCTAGTTCATCGAGACCAGCCCGCAGTTCCTAGAACGAGAAATATAACATAACATGCATTGCACATTGTACAATGTTCACTGCACCTTGTACATTGTACAATGTATAATGTGCAATGTGCATTGCAATCATGTTTGGCATGATTTAAACATAACCGGTTTCTCAGTTAACCGAGTCATGACAGTCGTGCATGGGTCGGGAGTTCGTATACCTGTTCTGATGCTTGTATGAGACCTAACAAATCTTCTGTCGTACATTTCTCTTCTTTTTCCGCTGTCTCATTCTCCTCGCCAGTGTAAGCACTCCTGATAGGTAATAACAAGAATGAAGCGTCAAGCGCCTGGTCCTTATACATGATATGTTCAGAAATTATCCTTATTTTCTTGGTCATGAAGATTGAGCAATATCTGAACTTGGCTGTTTTATAAAACTTGAAGTAAGCACTTAGCCTGTATACACTATACACAAACATACACACCTGTTTAGAACTACGCGTAGTTTATCTAGCTTCGCCCGGCACAACTTCAACTGAGGGTCAGTTACGGTCAGCACATTCATCTGCTTTATTATCTCAATGAGGGATCACGATGAAATAGGCACAATAAACACCCTGACACACACTTACACTTACAAACACACATACACACACACACTTACACAGACACACACTTACACAGACACACACTTACACACACACACACACACACATACCAACCGACACACACAGACACACAAACACAAACACACTTACACAAACACACACACACACACACACATACACACACTAGTAGATACATACCTCATAGTAGATGAAGTTGGTACTGGACACTGACCGGCAGGGTAGCTCATCACACTGTCCGGTGTCTGTGGACAGTTCCGGAATGAGGAGGAGAGAATTGGAAGTGGTGCACTCTCTCACAGCGTAACTCTTGTCTGCGGTGCACAACACTGCGTCCTCTGACCCTTCACCTCGCAGTACTAGGAGTGGAAATGATGCGGGGTTTATTCTTAGGTAAATTCGGGATGAGCTTAGTTTGACGGTCAGGCAACATGATCAGAAGATTGATATGAAAGTTCTTGTCGTTGTTATGGAGGGTACAAATGGAAAATCAAGCATTCTCACCGAACTGTTTTTCCGATTGCAGGGTTTCAAGAAGTTCTGGGGACAACTCAATCAATCTGACATCATTGCTTCCAAAGTTTTGGTCAAAATATAATACCTGTCAAGAAGATAACTGTCGGTTTCACAGATTTGCCCCATAAGTTAGCCATAAATGAATCAAGTTGACTACTATCATATGGTACTTACTACCTGTGTGTTTTTGGGGTTTTCAAGGTTTGCTTCTTCACATCTTGATTTCACAGCTTCTTCTAGTGATTCCTCGATTACTTCTCCATCTATTATCATACCTTGCTAGAATGAATTATTCATTGTCATTATTCATTGAATTATTCATTTAGTACAATGATCATGAAAATGACCTCACTTCATTTACCACAAATCATAAGTTTGTACGTACGTACGTTAGCTAGAATTTGAGAGCCGCGCAGGAACGCGCAAAGAAATAGCGCGTCCATCAATAATCACATCGCGCAATCCATTAGATCGCAAATTCAGTAGCACAAACTTGTGACATGGGGACAAGATTGGACAAACGCCGTAAGACATCATCAATTCAAAGCAGAGCAAACCTAAATTCCTATCCATACCTTAAACCTTAAATTGCCGGAAAGCATTTCAATGAGGACACGGAGCTCACAGCAAATGGAACGATTTGAAATTTGAAAAACATTCATGTTGACACCTGACAGATATGAAGCAAGCTGCGAAGGCTCCCGAAAGAGCCGATCTTTTATTACGACTTGGAAAAAGAGGAGGAAATGAAAGCGAACTGGTCCATTCAAGTCTTAACTTAAGATAATGACTTGGGAAGGTCAAATTTTGCAAAACTCTAGAAATGATCAAGGGAATGTTTCCTTATTGATTCCTATAACGTGACCAAGCATTCGTAGACGGGCGCTTACCCGTAACAATGTCAAACTCCCATATAACCGGTAAAACCTATAAATTTGCATTACAAGAGTAAGTTATAACTCTTACTCAGTGATCACTGTTACTGACAACTGGTACAATAGTACGATAGCTCATATCTTACATTCTCTGGCCATCCAATCTGTTTCTTCAGGTATTTACCCGGAATAACTCCAAATTAAACCCTAGTTAGAACTCATATCTCTGACACAAAGATAGATAACTCCACACCAGAAACACAATCCCAGAATTCTAGCGTAATTGTGTTTTGGAATCTCCAATAACTGCAACAACTGCACACAACGTAGCAACCCTCAGTTGCTATGACAACTTCTTTTAGAGAGTGGTTTTTAATACGATTACAGGTCACTCAAGAACAGCATTATGTGTGCGTGTTATAGTTGTTGCAGCGAATAGAGGACAGTTATTTGTTACATCTCCCTAGATGACGTCGGGAAAGTTTGTGTGAATTGTCAGCGCATGTTCTTGTTTTTGAAATGTTACTTTGACCTTGATTTCCAATATTCAAGTTTGTCCTCTATCACGCGTGGGGATTAGATAGAATCATCGGCCTAACTACCATGATTCAAACAATGAAATCGCTTCAATGATTACTATTTTTCGCCCTGTTTTCAGGTGTTGTATTCAAAGATCGAATTCACAATCACAATTTCTTACTTCTCTCTATCGCAACCTGATCACTCCGAATAGATACCTATAGATACAAAACAATGACCGACTCACTCCGCAAGAAGATCTGCACTCTTCTCGAGAAGCTGAAGAGTACAGAGGAGAGCAGGGAGTACTGCAGCTTTGAGGATTTAAAAGAAAAACTTGTGTTTGACGAGTACATGACGAAGGATGAAAAGTTTGAAGCTGTACTGGACGTTGTGTGCAAGCATTGTATCGATACGAAGAGTCCCAATTTCATGGGCCAACTTTTCGGAGGTATTATCGAAAACAAGGCTGTAAAGTGTACTGTGTAGACTGTGGCAAGGGGGCTAAGTCTTGCACTTTGATTCGCATATCAATTCATGAATAAATACAAATCTATACCTGATACCTGACACTAACACCTGACAACCAAGGATCCTCAGGTGCGACGGAGATCTCCTTCATAGCGGAGATGATCATAGCATACTTTAACACCAGCTGCCACACCTACGAATCAAGTCCCTTCTTTACTCTGGCAGAGGAAGAGGTCATGAAAAAAGTCCTTGGTGAGTGGATTAGGTTCCTCTCTGAGAATGAATATTTGTCATGCAAAAAAATGGTCTGCGTTCATTTTGCAAGGTGCTGAAATCTTTTCAAAATGTCACAGGATATGTGGGATACGACGACGCCGCAAACGGAATTTTTCTTCCCGGAAGTACCATCTGTACCACAGTAGGGATGGTCTGTGCAAGATACAAAAAGTTCCCTGAGTCAAAACACACCGGGCTAACTCAACCAATTCAGGTTAGCATCTGTCATTGTTTCAGTCCATGGAGTTCATTAAAGAGGTGCAACAGAAGTCTGGTACCTCAGAATTGTACTAAAAGCTTAACGAACTTTACACTTTCCACATTACAGAGAGTCCAAATAAATCAAATCAAATTACAGGTGGTAACGTCCGTGGACTCAGACTTATCCGTGGAAAAAGCTGCCATCATGATGGGCATTGGAGTTGACAACATAATAAAAATTGATTTCGAAGAGACAACACCTCGACAACTTGACAGTATCTTGAAGAACAACAATGTCATCATGATCAATTCAACATTTGGTACTGTTGCAGAAGGGAAGATGGAAAACCTGGACAAATTCGCAAAGGTATGTCAGCTTATATAGCATTTTAGTATAGCATAGCGCGATAAGTATTCATAATTCCACAATGTAGATTGTGCCTTGTGGAATCAACATTCATAAACACTTTTTCAGGTGATGCAAAAACACCAAGTCTGGCATCACATTGACGCTAGTGTTGGGGGAGCTGCGCTGTTTAGTGACAGATACCGTTATCTCACTGACTCATTCCTTGAGGCAGATTCAATCACAGTGGATTGCCACAAC
This sequence comes from Beroe ovata, assembly GCA_946803715.1. Taxonomy (NCBI): domain Eukaryota; kingdom Metazoa; phylum Ctenophora; class Nuda; order Beroida; family Beroidae; genus Beroe; species Beroe ovata. The sequence continues at coordinate 139,461 of CAMPET010000146.1, forward strand.
CTCCTCAACATCAACCAGCAATGCAGTGTTCTTCTGCTAAAGGAGGGGAAGTACCTGGAGGAGTGCTCTCAAATCATTGCACCCTATGTTTTCCAAGCTAATACACAACATGATATAGGTCAGAGGAGCTTTCAATGTGGCAGAAGAGCTGATGGATTCAAGTTGTGGTTCTGTGATCAACTGGACGACCTTAATAGGCAAGCAACCAGGATGTACAATAGGAATGAGAGACTCAAAGAGCTGGTGTCAGATGATGGCCGCTTTTTACTCGTCAATGAGGATTCTCCTACTCATACCTGCTTCAGGATTAAGACAAGAAGAGAAGTTGATTTAAGTGAGATCTGTGAGCTCTTGAGGAAGGATGGAGTCTTCATCAATTTCCATGATGACTTCTTCAGGGTGATAACTGTTAATGAGAACATTACAGTGAGATCTTTTGCTGGAGTTCTAGATAAAATTATTGTTGCCTGGGAGTTCCTCAAGAGTCAATGAACAAGTTAAAGTATGAAATACAGTCTGAACTATGGAGAAAAAACCCACTTACTAATGGGGCCTCAAATATAGGAGACCAATGATCATGCTTGGCAGAGTAATTGCTACTATTACATGCATGGAGTTCAAGAAAAACATTAAATTTCAACTAAACTTATGGAATGATCATATTTTCTGCAATAATGTAGGTTATCATTAGATCTGAGAACCTATTTTACTTATACAGCCTCAAATATTGTTCTCTTGTAGCTATTAAGGTTATTTACCATCTCTATGAATGCTTTTCACTGGTTCTAGAAAGATAACTACAAAGACCTAATCCACTTCACACTTGTTGTAACTGGATAGTTGAATGAGCAATGATTGCCTTGAACGAATTTTAGAAATGTTCTGATATCGTAGATAGTAAGCTCTTTTTAGAGTACAGTCAACTAAGTTATATCATTTAGAAGTATATTGCAGCACTAATCAATGACTGATCCACAAAAGATATCTAGAATAGAAAGGCTTTTTCAATTGCCTATTTATCAACTTACAAGACCTTTTTTCACCTCTATACCTGACCAAAATCAATCTAGGCAAACACAGTGGCTAGGAGCAACATTCAAGTATATCAAATGAAGACCAGTGGTGTTTGTTTGTCTGTCCTGTTTTCCATCACGAAATGCATGTGCTGATTTTGAAGTTAAGTGGGTGTTGCCATGGACACGTGCTACTACTGTAATAGTGACCTGAGAGCTAACTTCTGATGGTGGTGCTTTGATTACGTTGCTCATTCTGTTCTTTTTCACTTTTTAGGAACAATCAACATGCTAATTGGAGCAACGATTGCATATAAAATAATCTTGAGTTGTTGCATCTGCACTGAGTATTTTTTGACTCATGGTTAAATGTGTTGTTTTGTCAACATATACAATGTAAATTGGAACAAGTCCAACAACGGGGCAAGCATCATGTTGCAGTGCCAATCAGAAGAAATGGCTGATTTGTTCCAAAGAGCTCCTTCATAAAATCAACGTTTTGAGAGTGTAGTTGGGACTTGACCTCCATTTACTCTCAATACCTCAATCAATAGGAAAACGCATCTTTGTGCAGTTTTTGGATTTAAGTTATGCATGTAGTGGTATCCAATATGGCCAATATCACTTTCAATATTCATTTACGATGGTAAAAACTGAATGGTGATGGGGAAAAAATCATTTTGGTACAAGGGTGGCAGATTATTACTCTTTTCAGAAAACTAGACATCATAATGGGATGATGCACTATCTAAAATACCGAATGAGAATAGGGATGTTTAAATTAACAACACTACTTAACTTGTGACACCTGCAAGCACATTACCATTGGAACTGAGCCAGAAACACTGTCACACACATCCCATGATATGATGTACACTGTACAGTCCACACTATAGTCACTACACACCAAGATGTACAATATACATTGATATGCATTTTCATTATACAATGTATGGGATAAACAGCCATGAGCCATGTTACTCGAGTAACTGAATGTTACCAGGATAACTCCATGCTAATATGGTGACTACATAGAACGAAGAGAACTGTGTGCTACCAAGATAACCATGTGGTAGTGTGTCACCAGGAAAACTGTAGTACCAGGATATTTGCATTTTACCAGAGTAACCATAAGGGACAATGGTAACTCCATGTTACAAGGATATCTAAAAGTGTATGTCACAATGGTCACTCCAAGTTACCAGGGAAACTGTATTTTATCAGGATAACTGCGGGTACCAAGTGTTACTACATGTTACCATGCATGATGCTTGTATCATTATAATTCAGCTACTGTTTTGTATTCTATAAATATGGCCAAATGATACATTTTATTAGAGAAACTTTACTCATACTTTACTCATACTGAAAAAATTTAAAAGTAAACCTTGAATTATGAGTAAATGTTGAATGCAAAATAAGATAACAATATGACATGCGGAAAATGAGCAAAAATAGTATTACCATGGACGCACGTTGCGTGAGACATATTTTGCGCGCGCTCCGTTTTTCGATAATTTGTTTTTGTCGGATTATGAATTTCATTTGATTTCTTTTTCTTGCGCAAACGCACGAAAAAAAAGGACCAAATAAAATGATCCGACAATTGTCTACTTGAACACTTTGCGCGCGCATCTCATTTACTTATTTTGCTCCATATGAACTAAAATTTGTAATAAAAACAAACGCAAGCCTAACTTCTCACATCTCAGCGCCGCGCCGCACGCACGGATTATTCGAATCACTTGCAGCGCGGCGTAGGCGTAAGAACTTTATTGTTTTATTGTTTTGTTAGTTTTAAAATTAAGTTTGTTTTTACGTGGCTCAAATCAAGCTGTTGCGCCGCACGTGTAGTCAAAGTCTTCAAAAGTAAGTTGTCGATCGGGCCGACACAACACAGGTGCACAAAAATTTTAATGACATAATGTTATTTTCCGCCAAATCAGATAAATCGGTTCAATAAAACCATTTTATTTAGTTTATATCCATTTTGAACAATTCAAAAAAATACGACCTTCTTGCTCACCTCTCTACAATAGTATGAAAGGCCCGCTTCGCAAGCCCTGCTAATGCTCAACCTCGCGTCGCGAGGTTGAGCAGAGGGCCTAGCATGGCCAGGCAATAACCTTCCAGATCGCAGAGAAAATAACTATAAGGGGAGCATTCAAAAGTTCTTGCACTGTATATCAATGAGTTGTTCAAATGATGCTTTTCTTGATCTGTGCCAACTCAATACATGAGTTCATTTATGATGCTCAATGATACAGTGTTTTCACTAATTGGTATATTTTGCTTTATTGTCAATTTTTATTGTTAAGTTTTGAAACGGTCATCAGACAAGGAAGTGGTTCTTTCAAATCAGCTATATAACTAAACCTAACCAAAATTGTCCATATAACCATCAACTTTGGCAGGTTCTATTGTGAAATGCATGTGGAATATGGCAGATAAATCAAATGGCTTTCACCCTGATGAGGAAATAGATCTAGATGAGGAATATGATGAGCCACCTTGTAAAAAATCGGCCCATGATTGCAAAGAAAAAGGAAAAATTGCTCATGTAAATGCTGAAAAGAAACGCCGAGATGCAATAAAGGAGGGTTACAAGAATCTTACTGAAGCCATTACAACTATGACTGAGGAAGAAAAGAATAAAATTACTCGGTCAGAAATTCTTGATATAGCATGTAGCAGAATAGAAACCCTCAGACACACAATTGAAGCAAAGAAGCAAGAAAGAGAAGCTCTTCAAAAGAAGCTTAACGCCCTCAGAGTCATCTCTGATGCTTATGATAACATGCCTAAAACATCTGAAAAAACATCCATTCCATCTGATCTTGCATGTATTGTTTCTAATCATATAAAGTTAAAATTATTCACCACCCTTATATCAAAGCAGTTTGAATCATTCTGTGGTGTTATCAATACTGAAAATCTTCAAGCACTGACATCTTCACTTTTTTATTGGGTTGAAGTTCATTGGAGACCAGTTGATTTAAAAGAATATTTGATAGGTTTGTTGCAGGTGTTGAGGAATAGGTTTGCTGACAATAGGGAGCCTATAAAATCTATATCATCTCATTGATTGAAGTTATGCAAAACGGACTGATTTATAATCTACTTTACTGACTTAGTTATAACACATTATTGCTTTCTGTTTTTAACTGGAATTTTCATACCTTGAATCAATAATATCAATCAATCATTTTGTCTACTTATCTTTTAACTTCCCTAGATACATGCCAACCTTCAAATCATCTTACAGTGAGTATATGAGTCATGGATAAGTCAACACTTGGTATGTTTAGGCTTACTATGGTCTCCTCACTGATCTATTACCTAACCCTTATGTAGTGCATGTTACCATACCACCTGATACACTGTATCTGACCTCGCCTGCCTAATTTGCCAAGGCCCCACCCTTTGTAGCAGTAGTGGCAATTGTAGTATGTCTGTACGTGTGTGGATGGGTGGTTAATGAGTTGACACATGACAAGCAAATTTCTTGGCATTCCAATGAGATCATAGAGGTGAAGGAATGTTCATTTCATTAAATCATGCAGTGATACATTTTCACACTTTTTGGATGGGTGCAGTCAAGTATAGTAATCGTTTTCTTCGCAGATTTTCTTGGTGCATGGTTACTTCTACTCGTGATTCAATCGATTATAAAAGTTTTTTGGAGTTTCGAGTTGATCCATACCCCACTTTTGTTTTGTCTGAACTCCCACATTCATCGATCATGGACGTTGATGAATAAGAATCGTCTATTTGATGGTCTGTGCCCTATCCCTCTTTTAGTCAGAGACATCTTCCATTCAAAATAGTGTTTAATGTTTATACAACTCTAGTTTGATCCTATCATAGCAATCGAATGGGGCTGTATCTCCTTAACCTGAAATAACAATACTTTAATCGCTCTGTCTAGTACAAATCGTATTAGTCAGCTGTTGCTGCTATTGACTAAATACCCAGTTTTGGTATGTTTGGTGACACTCAAATTTGTTGCCCAAACGCTCTTTCTCGGTACTTGTGTGTTTTATGTGTCTCTGTGTGTTGATGAAATGTTTGTGAAATGTAAATGCGTGTACTGTGTGTAATGTGTATGTGTGTGGCGTGTGTGTGACGTGTGTTTGTCATTTGTGGCTGTGTGTTTTTGAAATGTGAGTGTGTGTGTGTGTGTGTGTGTTTGTATGTGCAGGTGATGCGTACTAATACAATTAGATTCCTCTCAATCCGCGCATCACTGACTGTTGCTCTGTGTGATGCAGTGTCAGGCACAAGACGATATACGGAATTACTCTCACTTGATACATTGTACCCACTAATCCCATCTTGACCGGGGACAATTTTACATATTTTCAATAGACATTGATACAAATCGCATTGACTCGAGACTCTGGGGTGACGGATTGACCGCATTTCCTCTTCCCCGCTTAGCACGTCATGCATCAGTGACTGTTCCCCACTCCTTGCTCACTGTTTGTCACTTGTGTGCTGGATTCCCTGTCAGCATCTGTCAGTATGTGGGTTTTCTCGATCGTTCTCCTAAAATCGGATGTTTTTGCCTGTATAATACGATTATCAGGTACATTATTCAAGTGATATATACACGAGAATATGACCGTGTGTGAGATGGAGGCTTTGTTGTGTGTGTGTGTGTGTGTGTGTGTGTGTGTGTGTTTGGGAATGGAATTAAGCTGATAATTGGTGAGTCCAAGTCACACAATCTCGTGTATTATATAAAAGGTATCTGATATATTGGAATTAGCTAATTAGTTTAGCTGCTGTGCAAATACACACATAACTATAGTTGATACATGAGTGTGTAGAACACTAGAAATATATGCCATTTCGTTTTGTAGATAGACCTAGCAATATGTTGATCTTGTTAGTTGACATAAAGCTGGATCGTGATCGCAATGGCAACAACTTACAACTAAATACGAGTTGTGGTAAAGCACTGACACCGATACTATGTTACCTTTGTCAATTAAATCCTATCTCATTGCTAAACACATAGTAGCAACATATCGTTACATTTTGTACTATCATCTTGTTAACTGGATGTGTGTGTGTGTGTGTGTGTTATCAGTGTGCGGCATTGCCTTTACCGTCTATCCACTCTCCGACGCACGTGTACCAATCCAGCACACAGCTCCGCTCTAATTAACCAATCAGAGCCTTTCAATCATCCCAACAACCAATGAAACAGCCCCTTTCAAACCACGTGACTTCTTGCACTCGGTTTACTGTTTAGGTGGTCGAATATGTACTCATAATTGAATTGGAGCTTATGGTTCATAATAATTACTCCTCATGATTCGAACCTAATCGCATTTTTCTCATTTTCTGAATTATCATCAAGACTGTTTTTCTCATTTGTAATTCCTTGTATTGGCTTGCAATACTGAACTCTGATTGTATTTCCTGTTGAGCGAATCGAGAAATGATCGTATGACCACATATTCGTATCCCTCTCCATTACATAGTTAAATCTTGTCTGGAATCAGTCCCCTTTCCTACCCCCAAGACGAGTGTCTTACAGCTGTCTGTCAGTGAGGGGGGAGGAGGGGGCTGCTGCAAGGGTATATGATCACTCTGTTTGTGTGTGTGTGTGTGTGTGTGT
>CAMPET010000146.1:150261-162228 GCA_946803715.1 Beroe ovata
TGAGTGAGTGTGTACTGTGTGTGTGTATGTGTGTGTTTGTTTGTGTGTGTGTGCGTGTGTGCGTGTGTATGTGTGTGTGTGTGTGCTGATTAATACTCACCAGCCTTCGTGTTTATAACCCCCGGTTAACCCCATTGGAGGGTTGGTATTCCATTCCGCAATCCTATTGGAGGGTTGGTGTCACGTGACGGAAACCGAGCGCTCTGATTGGTTGCCGACCAGGGGATACCTCCTGCCGAGATACCCAGGTTGTATGATTTAGCCGTGCTTGTGAGACGCTTGTTCACGAGAAATTGCAGCTCGGAGAAAAGCTAAATGTCATATTACTATTACCGCGCGGCGGCGCCTGCCCACTGTTACAGTCCAGAGTGGTTTCTGAAACGGAGCTCATTTCTTACATTACGTAAATCGCAACATAACTACATGAAATTATGAACATTACTGTCTGCTACCACACTGAAATCATTTTAACACGGTCATTGCTGCGCACCATGACGTTATCCTTCATTTGCTTTGACAAGGTCTCAATCATACCCCTCGTACCCCTCTCGCCCACCAGCTCAATCATTTCTCACGATTCCACCTTCAATTCCCGAGGTGTGTCATTCCACTTCTCTCCAACTTTCAGTTCGGTGGAAACCACCCCTCCCCCTCTAGGGGACTGTTATATGATTGTCACGCACTTTGAGCACACGCAGTCTTTGCGGGCAAGATATGCTCTTTGCGGGTTTCATGGTCCAGTGCGGGTTTTTGTCCACCACACACACTCTGCGATATATTCCCGCGGCTAGTGTTTCTGTGTTTTACTTGAGGTTACCAATAACCGCACTGTGTGAATGATCTGCGTATGAGGGGGGAAAGTGATCTGTACAAAGGAGAGATATGCCGCGCCGCGCATACGAACACAAACCACAGCATCTCATCTTGTTATGCATCACAAATCAGGTGTGAGAAGAGAGCTTTGCTGAACGGCACTTTTTCCAGGGATTACGTTATTAAAAAGTTCCCCCGTTTTTGTTCACCCGGAACAAAACTAGGTATTGGATAGAATCTAGAATGATAGTCTCACTGATAATCGTGATCTCAAGAACAGTTTCATATGATCTGCCATTATCTCAGATTCGCCATAATTCTTTGTGTTCAGCTACTCAACCGAAAAATGGTGTCTGTCACAATCACATGACATCTCCCTGACGCACAAAATCACATTGATTCTCGTTCTTTTACGTTAAATTTGAGTTTTGGAATCTCAGATTTACGTTTGTTCTGTTCTCCTCCGCCCAGATTTGATCACGACATGGTATTTGACGGTCATTATGATTCCACACGTTTACCACGTTTACAGACGGAATCACTCTCATCACCAGTCACCACTGGCATTATAGTTGGTAATTCTCATTCGAGCACATGAGCGCGTGATAATACGACTAATAATGGACTGCATTCCAGAGTGGTCTTTATCTTTCGATTAGGCTCATATTATAGGGACGGAGAAAAGGAATGTGGGAATCCGACTTATAGGAAGGGTTGAGGGTTTGACTCGTCTAAGTTGAAAATTTGATGTAATCTTTTGGATTTTACTTTGAAATTCGAAGTTTGGTATTGTTGTTAACCTCCTTAGCACAGTTCTCACAATACTTTCAGTCCACCGATAAGGACGGTCAACGTGTCACTAATCTATCAGTATCAGTACGTACTCTGGTACCAGTGCCATACTCCTTCATAAACTTTCCCATGCTCCTTCATCAGCTTCCTCACACCCTCGGTCGATACACATGCTTTATAATGAGTTAATTGTTTTATCAGATTACAGTACCCCCCTCTCTCTCTCTCTCATGGACACATTGTGCATTCTTCTCCCCCTCTCCTGTACATATACTGAATCACACCCTAGTTTGATAACGCGCGCTTTGGTATAGACCCGTTATCTTATCAGATTTGTCTAGGCGGAGTGTGCAACACTCTTCCGTGTTTTGTACGTGCGCACTAGCGCGTCATATATGCACATTTCTGTTTTCACGTTAACCATCGAACGCAAATGTGTCTTTGGGTATTTTCCCGGCTCGTGAATGAATTTCAGTAGACACTAGCAGTGAAATGTTGAATCAGTGGTTTTCACGCGCGATCGTTTGATATAGGTATTAACTTCCCTTCCTATAGCACTTGAATAGTAACAGTTGTTACTTGCGATGTGTGATCTAACCACCACTCTTCCTCAAACTTCACCCTTCGTCATTGTGCGGTGCTGGTTTATCTGCCACGCTAAAAATAGAGGAAAATGCGTTCNACACACACACACGCACACTCACCCTCACACATACACGCACTGCCCGGCCACCATTGCTCAACGCAAATCAATTCATCTCGCCCTCCTACACTTTCACATTTTCCAGATTTCACGGTTCACTTTGCGTATTATGTTTCCATGATGTGTGTGCGTGCGTGCGTGTGTGTTTGTGTTGCATGTAACTATTATGGCAGTTTGCTCGCGCTTTTGGTGCCTGCGTTTGTCGGGTGAATCAAGATTTGCGATTGTTTGCGTTCTGTATTCGAAGTATGGTATTTCACACTCTGATTCTGGCACACTCTTCTCGATTTCGGTTATTTCATCGCGTCAGAGATACTATTAATTACTCTCCTGACCACATACTGTATTTGATAAATCAATATTCAATATGTATGATACCTATCAGGGTCACCAATAGCTTTTCGCGTGCATGTACCCACACTAAATTTGTTATTACACTTCCATATTAAAGTTGCTACTACCAAAGTATCCTTTCAAATCGAAATTTCTGTATGTGCGTGTTTGTATAGTATCCCTTTAAAGACATTTACTTGAGTTTGGATGCAATAATGTTGGTGTTATTCCATGATATTCCTTTTTCAAAAGCGCGACTAACTTTTTAGTGACTGTCGATAATGTATTGAAAGTTGACTCACTGGTCACTGTGATCAATTTCAAGTTGCTCCGCGAATGATATGTCAGTTTGATATTCAGAATATCCGGGTACATACCTTGCTCAAATACCTATGCCGTATTGTAGTAACTGTCAGCTTCACCCGTCTTCCGTCTGCGAGCATGCCTGCTGCGTTATAAATCCTTACTGCACTCCCATAACAAATGACCATGCATCACGTGACAAGCTGTGTAGTATGTATCCATGGCAACTGCAAGTGTTACCATGGTAACGCGTGATGCGAGGGTGTTACCATCCCGTCCCTTGCTGTGAGTGGCGGTAGGCATATTCTCGTGAAGAATTCCCCCATGTTATGTGGGCCGCCGCATGATTTTCACGGTATTGTAACACAACACTGTGTCATAACCAGCTGCTGTATATTATCAGTGTCCCAATAATAACCCCTCCTCCCCTCCATTAACACTTGGATAACATCTATATTTATACCACCGTCTGTCCCCCCAATACTTGTCTCTAGTTTACGATAATTGCTACTCATGTTTTATACCAGCGTGCAGATTAGTAAACCTGTTTTCTACATCTGAGACAGGTTTTTCCACATCTATTCTTTGCCCCATCATCTCATCCCGGATTCCCCAGTTTCCCAGTAACCCCCCCCCTCTTTGGATGATTTGTTACTCCCCACTCTGTTTACACCATGCTGTGAAGTTCTCTGGTATAAGGTCACAGTAATTAGTGGCACACTTCCCCTTCGCCCCTACGTCTTTCCCCCCCTCTCTTATATCATCACGCTTACACTTCGCCAAATTATGATGTAATACCGCTGCACTCTGACTTCTGTTTCCACCAGCTTTTCCTCCCTGACTCATCATTTTCTGGTGCGTGTTTGTTTGGTTTCCCGAATCATCAGCTTTCTTGACTCTCAATGTCCGTGTAATATGAATATAATGAAATATGCTGTTTCAGTGTGGCCGCATTCCATGCATGATTGTCGAATCTCAAAGTTTGGTATTTTACATTGCCCGTGTCGTGAGACGAAGAGTTTGATTTGGTCAATGTTTAAGTCAACTTGTTACGGAGGATAATGTTTTGACCTATTTTCCCTCTCACACATGCATTGGTACACACACGAATTTAGGTTATAATTGAATTTATTTACAATCTGATAAGTAACGAGAGCTTCAGTGAACCATCTTAAGTTTTATCGCCGTTCCCGGGCCGCCACAATTCTTGCGAAGTTATAATTTGTACTGGATGTTTCGTTACTTGATCCTCTGCTTCTACGGCAATTTCATCTCATACTGCTTCGGCAATTTAGTTGTAATTTTGTTAACCCCTGCAACATTAACGTAGGTTAATTTTGATCAATCTTAGGTTAATTTTGATCAATCATATAATCAATCTTTAGTCTTTTTAACAATTTTTATCCTTTGAACAATCTTTTGATTTTGATCATGATCCCTCGAACAAACTTCAATCCCTTTACTACAACCAGTAGGTGGTGTATGTCCCAATGTAAATCAACTATACCGTGAAGCAGCTCCCTGACTACAATGTAGCCTTGCAGCAACTCCCTGTCACACACACACATACATAGACAATGCCGTTTTATACAAACCCACCCGATGTTTCCTCAACTTACACACCTTGGACCTCTTCAACAACCCCGCACATCGATATTTATGTGAGTATGAATTCAGATTAATTTCATTTTAAAATTGCGTTTAATTCATGTTAAATTCATGTTAAATTCATATTCAATGAATATATTATGATCAGTGATCACTTTCAACACGTTTGATCATCACCCCTTACCCCGTCTCTCTCTCTCTCTCTCTCTCTCTCTCTCCGATGTGGGAACTGAATGTCAGGCTTTGTAAAATATTGGGGGGGGGGCAAAATTGAAAATATTTCTCGAATGTGTTTCACCAACCGGTGTTTGGTCAGTATTCGATAATTCAATCACCAAATTCTGGCCTATCGATTTCGATATCGCATCAAACTGCAGGTGTTTCATTTGAATAAGGAAACTTATCGAAACTCTCACGCACTTGGAATTATTTATGTATCGGTCCCAATTTGTCGTGAACCGTGAAAAATAACTCCGACTTTGATAATCAGCGATTGTCGCAGCTGTTCCAAACCGGTGATTTGATGGAAAGTCGTAAAAAATTCCATTTTTTGCAAGACGCATCTTATCTAAATTGTGAATACGGTATAGCGTAAATTAGTATCTCTTGCCGTTCCTATGAATTGACTGTTGCGCACGGGATGTGACTTTCCAGGCTTCACGGAGACGCCCACCAGACAGTATTTAATGAAAGCAATAATTCGATCAGGTCACTTGACATGTGAAAATATATGCGAGTTTTCAAACAACTTCTGATTCGATTTCATGATAAAAACGTTCGAGACTTTGTCTTACCAACTCCTCCTCTCCTCACACGAAATTGTACACTATCTCTAGTCTCTACTAACATAACCTCTCTCCCAATCACTGAATTCTGTCCCCACCAACCTCTCCCCACTCAGCAGGATTGTACACTGTCTCTATTAACCTCCCCCTCCATACCCAGGACTGTACAGGATTCTGTCAAAACGGAGGTCTCTGCACACTGACCGGACCAGGCCGGACAGCCGTCTGTTCTTGTAGCAGCAATTTCCGAGGTCAACACTGTGAGGAAACGGTCCTCTGGTTCGAGTATTTTGTCAAGGATAACAAATGTAAGTGACAAGGGTTTCGTAACCCATCTCCTCCTTCGCTTTTTCCATATCATATCTGTATTTGTTCCCGTTCATTCCTGCAAAACTCCTCTTTTTTAATGAATGTCTGTGTCTCTGCATGGAGCAGATGCTTCGTTTTTCGAGTTTTCTCTATAAAACCCCCGATTAACGCAAAAAATATGACAAATTAACACCAACACGTCGACTTTAACTGTTAACATGCAGAAGAGAAATGGTAATTGCCAATAAAGCGTAAATAACTTTGGCACTTTGGTTAATAACAGCGAAATTCGGCCTACTTATGACGTAAACTCGAACAGTTTGCTTTAATAGGAGTCATTCAATGGGCTTTTGATGAACAATCATGGATAGACTTATTACAGATCATGGAGAATTGAGGGTTATTATTTTCTTTGTTGGCATTGTAAAGCCACATTTCACCACAGACAACTGGTATTTGAAAATTCCACTTGTCTGATTCACAAGTTGATGGCGAAGGATCATTTGTATATTGTGTGTGTATGGTCTCGGACTAATCGTACCCTAATACAGGCCAGACTGGACGTCACTATGGTAACATCCAATAGACAACCAGGCATGACCTATTGTTTGGTCACGTGATCTTCACGTTTGGTCGCGTGATGTTATGGGCATGCGTAGCCAAGAATCGCAATCATTTTCCCAATCACAGTGATATATGTAACCTCTTCAATTTTGCTCCAAGATTACAAATACCTGAAGATGGTCACGTGTTATTTCCAGTATAATGATAGTCACGTGTTATCATATTTTCAGTGACGGGAAACGGTTTCGCCGCTCTCTTCTGTATCGGAGTTTCGCTCGCAATCCTCACATTTGCCGGAGTTATAGTATACCGGAGATAGTGAGTTGCAACATTAACCAAACCGTATAACATTGTTTTTCATTAAAAAAAATGTTAATTTTGGGAACCATACCTCTATGTTATCAATGATAATCTCGCAGCAAACATCGGAAATCCAAAGCCCGAGAAAAGGAGAAGTTTCACGAGAGTGTCGGTCCACGCTTTAACGAGGTATGTTGTTAAACTGTGTTTGATAACAACCACATAATTAACCACATAATTATCATTAACCACACGATTCCTAAATCTGAGTTTAAGAAGGGGTGGGCCTCATTGAGTAAAGCTGTGACGGTTATGATTACTGGCCACGCCTTAGAATTTATACAAACGTCAGCGGAATGATGATTTCAGTTTCCAATAAATAGCATTCCGATGATAATACTGACAATAAACAGCGAGATATCTTTTTAAAGAAGACATGAACATTCCGCTCTGAAATCATTCGTATCGGAATAGATATTGTTTGTTTTTCATTGATTAAACATGAATCAATTGGCAGTGGCGATCAATCAAATAATTGTTCTATCAATGTTCTTAGCTCTGTAAGATTCAGTTTATCCCGCCAAATGACATCCATGTATCATATCACAATATTTGTGTTCATTTCATTACCCAAAAACATGTCATGAGTGCATAGCTTCTACACTCTCTAACAATCACACACACACACACACACACACACACACACANACACACACACACACACACACACACACACACACACACAGCTTCTATTATAACTCACTATTTCAGCTGGCGAGCAGGCAGGAACTGATAGTGTATCAAGTAGCTCAGCCCGTTCCCCCACGAAGATCTCCGCCTCGCAGCATGCCCTCCTCCTCCCCACTCTCCCCACACCACGTGACACGTGGGTCACGTGACACCCACTCCTCCCACTCAGAGGCCGCCACTTGGCAAGACTTTCACAACCCTGGCTACCGACAGAGCTACATTGACACAATCATATGACTTCCTCCATCATGTGACATATTCCGCCACTGAGCTCTCAGTAATTGTGAATCGCGCGCGTGCAGTGTAAACACGTGCCAAAATTGACAGTGCAGACTCTTAATTTATTGAGATGTGTATTTGAGGGAGAGATTGATATATATACATTGTATATACGCACATTTAGAGTGTACCTAGCGTGTATGTGTGCGTGCATGAACATAGTTTGCACGTGCATGTTCGCATTCTGTGCACACACTAATTTCAGACTTTGCGCGGCGTCTGTGAATCGAGGTTCACGGCGCGCCTCACTAATTATTTTTCCCACTTCATATTTGAAGTTGTTGTAAAGCTCTGCAGAATGTGCAAGTTAACATTACTCCTTAATACATCATGATTGTTATAGTGGTATCATAATTGTTATTGAAGACCTGACCAACTGCATTTCCGCCAATTCAATCAATGAAAAGTAATCGAGCTTTTTTCGTGAAGCATTTTCGTGCTGAGATGCTGAAAGAAGAATGATCACTTGATTCAAGCCAATCCAAGGTGCCGTAGATGACGCTATATTGTTATATAAACAAAAGTCTCTTTCTTTAGGTGAAGCATGAACTTCATATCACAAAGAGTTACAACATAATCTCTGCTTACGAATCAAAACTTCGTAATCACGGATTTGTACTTAATTTAGAGACGAAATTACTGAATTGCATAAATATGTGAATAATATACAGGCTATACAATGTTTTGCATCAGTTATGATGCATCTTTCGACTTCCAGTTTGCTTGTGAAGTGGCATTACAACCTACCGGAATGCGTTATAGAGGGAAAAATTCACTTTATTATTCTCTCGTAAGAACTGACTTGAAGTGGGGTTTAGAATCGATAATGTCGATAACCATTGACATAGTAGAAGTGGCAGATAACTAGAGCTGAATGAATCTAGTTCATTTTCAAATAAATGCGTCCTCTTTTAAGTGTGTTTCTATGAGCGTAATTTAATTAGACTACAGTAGACTTCCAATAACGGAATGATTGTGTAAAAAGAAGGGTGACATCAAGATAGTACGTGAAATCTTGTATTGTATAAGGTATCTTTGCCCTAAACTGTGTTATATTGCGAAATTTTAAAACTCGCTGAATCAATTGACAAAAATAATAGCTTATTTGATCTTTGAAAAAGATGTATCGAATGATAAAGATATTATATTTGAACTCTGGATTTGTAAATCCAAGTTTTCTTTCATTTCGTTTCTTTCTCGTCGCTCGTCATGGAGAAGTTATCTGCTTGTAAATTCAACAATAGTTTTTCACACATCACGTCTTTGTTGTCTATGGAACAATGCTTTTCTGCCGGGAATTGTAAGCAACAGTTGTCGTGAGAAGGGAAGAAAGTTGTGGAAAATCCAGATAAAGACGAGATGATGGAGATTTTATTTTGACTCGAACACCATACAGTCCTGAGTGTGTCCGTCTTTTGTAAGTTATGTACAGGTCACACTATCCAGAATGAAGTATCATTTCGTTTCTTAAAGACCGGTATTTTAGTTGAGGATTTTGATAAATAAATGATGGTTTTTATTAGACTCAAATTCGCATATGTTAAAATATCAATTGTATTATGTACATTAATTCTTGAGTTGAATAAAGCTTAAATCTATGTTACCACCTTGTTTCGAGTGACAAATCGCTCAAGATCTATATTGTAACTGCTCAAAACTCTTTTTTGCAGCAAATTTCAAAACTTGATGTAAAGGTGGAATAATACTTTGTTTTCACGTAACGCGCGGATGACTTTGTCAAATTTTATAGTCAGGTTCGCGCGCTGATTCTAATTAACACGCGCGCGTCTGCAAACAGCTGCTTGCTGTATGCGCGCGCAACTCAGCTAAATATACGCGACGAATGACTTTCGTATTGAGTTGATGTTTTTCGGGACAATGCCATGGGACAAATGTGTGACAAGTATGGGACATGGGATCAGAGGCCTGATTTGACTCGAAATTGACTGTTCGTCGATATGAATCATGTTTAGGAGTCACTAGGTCACGGGTGTATGGAAGGCGCGAAAAGTGTGACAAAAATGGGACTTGCTTATTAGTGAGTTCTTATGAAAACAATCGAAATAAGATTTGGGCTCACTGAAACAATATTTGGATACGCTGATCATTTTGAAAAATCAATTCATAGACATTTCGTATAATGAAATTAGATCCTAAACAGGTCATTTTCTTGAAGGGTACACCTATTCTATGAATGTATAACGAAAGTGGAAACATATGCATGGATACACCTCTTTGCCCAAGCTTGAACCTTTTTTCGAGCAAAACCGACTTAATCATGAAAGAGGTTAAAGGCTAACCTAAGGGAAGTAGTTTGAAAACACACAAAAAATCAATATAACAATCAATTTTTTCCAAATTTGTCATGATAATAATGAAAATCTTGAAAATAAAAATATTCCTTAAAAATGCAGAGTGTCAGATTCATCGACATCTCAATACATTTGTAGTAAGTAGTTATATGAAAGTAATTTAAACGTAAACATGAATTTGCATTTTTATCCTAATTTTTACCCCATTTGTTGGCAATCTTGAAGCTCCATTCCCAAGCCAAATGAACATGTTTGTCATCATCAATGAACTTGCATTTCGAGGCGTATGTTCCTAGAGCGATTGCACCCCTTGGTGCTTCTTCAAGTGGTGTTGTGTACTGCAATGTTGCTCAAGTTAGTTCTCGTGCAGAAACCGTGGTTTCACAATCATAGGGCGATTCCTTCTTTACACGATAATTTCATTGATACTTCGTACTTACTTCATGAACTTCTTCCGGCGTAGCATTTGGTCGATAGCTGCCGACCATGTTACGAACACTGCTCACTAGAGGGAATATCCAGAGTTATTTGATTGGTTGTTGGAATTAGACTTCTAGAACAAATAGTTAACATGAAAAGGAAGATGTTGAAATACAGGAGAATATACATACCTCCAAGTTTATGTCTGCTGATGGACTGATGCAAAACCAATCCAGACACAATCTGGTTCCTCACTTGGAACTTGATTTTCAACTGGTATTCTCCACCGGCCTTGATCGTAATCTTGGGTATCTTGTTCTCTTTCAAATCTAGAATTGGTTGAGACTGTCAACATTGATTGATATGAGGCTGTCAACATTGTTTGATATTATGAGAAGAACGCCTCATCTATCAGCTAGTTAATGAATTGAATGCGCGGCGCGCGCACGATTAAAATGATATACCAAACGCGCGCGAAATATCACGAATGAAAACACTTTCAGCTAGTACAACATCAGTGATGTAAGGCGCGGTCAGATAATGTACTTCCGTAAGTGTTTGATTAGAGTGTAGTGCCTATGACCTATGTGCGTGTAGTTTATTGGATAAACTTTACTCTGAGCCAGATTTCATGTTTGAATTAATGTTGGTATTAGGTCAGTGAGGTTCGTCAATTAAACATCGACTGTGAGGGGAACCAATGCGAAGGAATAAGTCCTCTCACTCGAGTGGAGGCTATCATACCTGGTTAAATAAATAAAGAATACAAGGACGTAATACTCATTATGTAACTCATGAGGATGTCTCAAAAGTTAGAATAATGAAATGAAGCGGTAACAGAAGCTTGCTTTCCAATCGTTTAATAGTTTTGTTACATCACATCTATTCGGTGCGTATTGCCCGAATTTCACTCGGCTTCCAGAAATATGGCCAAATACGCACCTCATAGGTGTGATATTACAACAAATTATAGAACCATATCCTCTTCAAGTGATATATTATGTTACGAGCATAGTCGTGTTATAGTCGAACAATACAGCTACCTTGGGTCAGGTCTATCTCAATGGGCTCCGCCTCTCCTTCACCATCTTCATCTGTCTTCTTCGGGATGAAAGTCATTGAGAGGACAGTTACAGAGAGCGGCTCATCGTTGCATGTTTCTGAAATTGATACATGGTTGGTCATCATTTATTGGTGCTGTTCATACATTGAGTGAAGGGGTAGATATATATACTGATTGTCTGACTATAGGTGTAGTGGTATTGTACAGTTTTGAAAAGGTCGGTTTGAGATAGAGGAGAATGAAAGTACACAGCTCTACTGAAATATTTTGAAAATTCGACACGCCTGCTCATGCGATTATTCTAAAGAATCATACATGATATATTACCTAGCATAATAGTTACCTAACATAATAGTTACCTAATAGTACCTATATCGTCAATCAATGGATATAACCTAAATGATAGAACGTTTCATTTGATACTCATGTTATGTGAAGGAAACAGCCTGTGACTGAGGCAATACAACTAAGTGATTATAACTGGTAACACTACAGTTCTTCAACACTACAGTTCTTCAAGAAAATCGTGCTTCGCATTTTGAGTTGAAAAGCAGTTCGAACAAAGCGAAGATATTTTGGGGTTGAATCCCACACACTGTGTCGCATGCAAATGTTATGCGCCAACACACACAC
>CAMPET010000146.1:162402-178341 GCA_946803715.1 Beroe ovata
ACACACACACACACACACACACAGAACACATACCGCGCGGCACGCTTGCAGCAGTCAGCGGATAATAATCATAATGATGTTCTAATAACCGTCATTACACCCGCACACTCACATTATATATGCCTACACGTATGACAACCAAAATGACTTGCTGATTATTTGACACTCTAACATATAGAAATCTAAATTTCCCAGGACCTTATTATTACGCTATTAAAATGGGACGATAGGATCTCTTCTTGCTGGCTCTATCGATACTGTCAATCATTTGATTTAGCGATGGCACAAGAAAGGCACAAAACCAGAAATGTTCTATTAAAGCGCTGTCAAATGGCATAATGAACGACTGCACACGCACACTACACACAGACACAATCACACAGACACACACATATGTGGGTCGCACACCCAATTACATAGTGAACACCTTGTCAGATCAAAGCACCCCTGGTGGTTCGTGAGAACAGCTTAGGCAACCGCGACTAGCAACATTTAAACACGATGTATGTCGTAACTCGTATGATGATACGCGTTATTTATACTTTAGCCGTCTGTCTTAAGAAACCTTGTAGTGCATTCCTTTCATCACGATTTACAATAAGTGTCAATCTATGATCAATGTGTTCAGCAATATAATTCAATGAAAAGGTATTCAGAATTTATCAATCTATCAAGAAGCCAGCCATATGTACATGTCATTGGCTACATCAAATTGACGGGGGAACTGTTTTCATGTACGCATGTCCCACTTGTGTGTAGTTTGTGGGTGTTGTAGCCAATGTCGAGGTAATGTAATCTAGTAACGAGTAGATGGGACAGAACATGCGATAGATAGGAACTATAGAAGAAGGTGAAACATTCATTTGAGTAGCCGATATACGCATATCATACATTCCTGTAGATTGTAATAGTCATATCAAGTTTCAGTAAACACCCATCCACTGGACTCTTACACACAATTGTGTAATAATGTAGTGTGACATACTTCACCTTGTTGGTATAATTATGCACTCAAATAGTGCATTATGCATATTATGCATAAGGGATACTGAACAGTGAACAGTGTGAGTTATGTACCTAATTTGAAATAATTGTCACTGATAGCACTGACAGTCATTAGCCTCAATAAAAGTGAAGAATGTTAAGTTATTATACAACAAATATACAACAGTAATTAGGTATGGTACAAATGGCTCATTTCACTATTAGTCTATGTTGCCAAAAATTAGCCATTCATATAGGCCATATCATTTTTGGGTGCATATATATCAACCCAAAAAATGATACCAAATCTTTGAACATATGAACACAAGTGTGTCTAAATATTTTCCAAAATTTTATACACATGTGTTTTGAACTGTAGGTGGAATATTTCAATCTCATCCCAAGGTTAATCTCATATAATATAATCTTACTTCACTTCTATGAAATACCCTTAATTTGGTTGGAATATGTCGAGGGGTTATCTTATTTTCTTACCTGCATTATCACCAAGCAGAGTCTTTTTGTATCTTTCTAGAGCATCATCCTCTTTGTCACATTCAAGGATCTCTTTAATATTTTTCTGTAGAGAGTCAAATACAGAATAAAATCCAACCAAATTTTATTGAAACAACATTAAAGGTCATTGTCTGATAAACATTTACCTGTGCTGGAGCTACATAACCGGTTGCTAAGGGGATATCTTCTTCATCTTGAGCTGCAGCTCCAGCACACACATTCTCTTCAGACATGTTACCTGACTGTTTAATTACATTTGAGATATATTACTCCATGGAGAGAGTTGGGTATGTTACTTATGACAGTGCTAGACACAAATTTTGTTATAGCAAAAACAAATTATTTATAAAATTAAGTTCAGATCTTCTTTAAACTTCATAAAAATACTACTTGATGCAATCAAATATAAGGATCTGAGGATTTCTTTGAATGGGGAAATTGATTGTTTCATTTACAAAGTCAGTTAATATAAACAAGAATTAATTGACTTTGATTGTTAAATAAATTTGCTGAGAATTAAATGCAATGAGAATTTGTCACTCATATTGTCACTTGTAGGATTCTCATCAAACAATTCATTCAATGAATTATGTAATCAAATAAAAGGATCTGAGAATTTCTTTGAATGAGGGAATTGATTGTTTCATTTACAAAGTCAGTTAATATAAACAAGAGTTAATAGACTTTGATTGTCAAATAAATTTGCTGAGAATTAAATGCAATGAGAATTTGTCACTCATATTGTGACTTGTAGGATTCTCACCCAACAATTCATTCAATGAATTATGTAACAATTAACTTACTAAAAAGATTCAAAAATTAAAAATGGATGAAACAAGCCTCTGATGATTTAACTAAACGTTGTAGACACTAGACAGTGAGACAATGTCAATTAATTGGTATTGAGTATTCATCCATTACATGCTAGAATTGAATGATTTTGACATATGGTCAACTCACATGAGAAATCTACCAACAATCTACTCTTATTTCAGTGGCTCCACAAAGCAAATGAGCTTGGAGGGCTTTCCTTGTCTTTTGATAATAGCCCCAGTCAAAAATTTCATTGTGCACTGCACTCATCACTCAGTTCACAGTTGGGCCTATAAGCATTGCCAGGCAAGGCTCTCCCTACTGTCAGTTTGACACAATCTTGGTTTCGCCTGATGAAATCCTGCCAGCGAGGCAAGGGAGTAAAATAATTTCAGTAGGTACTACGGTCATTGCTGGAGGTTATCTGTCCTAGATTACAATCATTTATATTGCATTTGTAATGTTTTCATCACTCTCTTGTATAATCAGTGGCACAGCAGTCAGTATGCTACTGTGCTGTAAAGTAAAGTGGAGTAAAGCAAAGTAGAGTAAAGCAACCGTCATGCAGTTGTAGGATTT
This sequence comes from Beroe ovata, assembly GCA_946803715.1. Lineage (NCBI taxonomy): Eukaryota > Metazoa > Ctenophora > Nuda > Beroida > Beroidae > Beroe > Beroe ovata. The sequence continues at coordinate 165,295 of CAMPET010000146.1, forward strand.
CTCCCTACCCTCCCTGGCGGAATTTTATCTGTCCACTATTTTTCGCACGCGAGAACAAAGAAACAAAAGACATTTGCATGCTGGCGGCGTGCACACGTCACGTTGCGCGCCCCTTATTTACTCGATGCTTCGATCAAAAGTCGTTAAAACCACGGTGGCGCGCGGCGCGGAGCAGTACATGCATGACATGCACAGCAACTGCAAGGGAATTTGTCAAATTTTATCTGACCTCAGTTTCTCGCGCGCGGCGCGCGCGCCTTCATCGAAGGCCGAAACAGGCCTGTTTCGGCCTTCGATGAAGGCGCGTGTGCGCGAGAAACAGGTCAGGTAACATCTGACAAAAGGGAATTAAGGTAGGGAGGATTAGAAGTCCTACAAGTACAATGCAATGTGCACTGCACTGCGAATTTGGGATTATTTGTAGGATTTTACAAAAAGGCCGAAATTAAAACTGAAAGTTTCGGCCGGGCCGCGGCCTTCGACGAAGGCGCGCCGGGCCGCGCGCAATTCAAGAAACAGTCGACATGGATTTCGATTGAGTTGGCTGTCGATGATAGCGAGAATTTCATTGCGCGCGCGCGCGCCGCAAATTATTCTCAGACAGAATTCTCGCTGTCTCAGACAGAATTCTCGCTGGCGCTCGCCGCTTCGCGGCTCGCGTCAGCTGGGCCTAGCATCGCCAGGCAACGATTGAGATATAACATCCGGCAACCATTGTGCCGATCTGCCGATCAATGCATGATGCACCGCCCGCGCCCTTTGATCATTTGGAGTTGAAAATGAAGCAACCGCGACCGCCAGGGATTTCAAATTCAAGCTACTGCTATCGGTGCATAGCGTGGATAGCAGTGCTATCCACGCTATGCACCATGCTGATGCACGTGATTTGGTGCTGCAAACGTGAAACTGAAACTGGGTTTTTCGGCAAGACCGATCCGATATTTTGAAACTCAAAGTTTGAGTCAAACAGTGGTATGTGATTGCATTGTGATCATAATGCTGACCTCACGATTGCATGAATATGCAATTGACCCGGAACTTTTGGATCACGGTAGGTACNGTTCACTGAGTAGAATAGGGGCGCGCAACGTGTGCACAGAGAACAGAGAAACAGAAGACATGTCTTCCGCCAGCATGCAAATGTGTGCACACGTCACGTTGCGCGCCCCTTATTAACTCGATGCTTCGATCAAAAGTCGTAAAACCACGGTCGTGCGCGTGGTGGGCGGTGGCGCGCGGCCCGCGGAGCATGAGCAGTACACAGCAAAGGTAGCGTAGCGAGGATTAGAATGTGCACTGGTGCACTGCGAATTTGAATTATTTATAGGATTTTACCCTACCGTCAGTGCGACTGCGCGTGCGCGCAATTTTCATTCGTTCATCGAAGGCCTTCATCGAAGGCCTTCGATGAAGGCGCGCGCGCCGCGCGCAAGAAACAGTGGACAGATAACAGTACATCCGGCAATAAAATCCCGCCAGCAAGGGTACGGTAGCTGCGCCGTCGGCCGTATACACTATACGTACTCGCTCCGTAAGGTGAAATCCTACATCATACATGCTATAAGGGATTATAAGCTACAAGGGATTATCTGAGCGACGTCGCTGCACTGCGTGGCCGGCGCCGGCGGCGCGGACGCGGAGGTCGCGTCGCGTGAGGGCCTACTCCTAGGCCTCACGTCGTCAAATAATTCACTGCACTGAGACACAGCACAGTGCCAAGCATTAGCAAAGTGAGACCTGGCCTGATGCACGCGCACATGCATGCCGCATGGTCGATCGCGATTCACGATTGGCCTAAATGGCCAGGCCAGGTCGACAGTCGAGTCATGTCATTGTCATCGAATTTTGACTTGACCCCAGAGAAGCGCCACGTGGATCAGAAGGCTCACCTAAAATGAGCCCTGTGATCCACGTGCGGAGCAGAAGGGTCAAATTCCATTTTTCAGAGATAAAATTCCAGGTGAGCCTCCTGATCCGCCATACTTAGTTGCTTGGTCGCTTGGTCATTATTCAGATTTAGATGATGGTATTGCAAAGTTCTTCCCAATCCCACCTTTGTGCCGATTTGCCGATCAATGCATCATGCATGATGCACCGCCCGCGCCCCTAGCCTTGATCGTGATCATGATCATTTGGAGTTGAAAATGAAGCAACCGCCAGGGATTTCAAGCTACTGCTATCCACGCTATGCACGTGATTTGATTCTGCAAACGTGAAACTGAAACTGTGTTTTTCGGCAAGACCGATCCGATATTTTGAAACAGTGGTATGTGATTGTAATCATAATGCTGACCTCACGATTGCATGAATATGCAAGATGATTAACTTTTGATCAGCCGGTTATGTTGCCAAAATGGCCTTGCAGTTGCGCTGATCATTCAGAGAACTTGCCAGAGCTCTGTACTGGAAATTCATCGCTTTCGTGCGGTGCTTTACGACAGCTGCTGACATGAGATGACCTGCACCTGTGATCTGCTGTGGTGGTGCACACGTCACTGCGGTCATTTCACGGGTATTTGATGTTGGAGTTCAGCGTTGTGGTATATCTTTACAAATACAATTTAAGTAGCTGCGGAGTGCAAGACATGTTCTTGAATCTTCTTTTGACGATGCTTTCAAAATCAATTTGTACCGCATAGCGTCTGTTAGCCGCATTGGCGATCATTCAGTTTCATCTATTAACTTTAAGCTGGATTGTACAATTATATAATGATCAGTTATTGAGTATACTGATCACGATATATACATATCGTTCAGTCATAACTTTGACTCGTGTTTCTCTCTAACAAATCCTCATTCTAATATTAATCCATACTCGTTCTTTGAAATTAAAATAGCCGTTATTCAACATGCACTCTACAGCCAAAAATGTCCCTATCCACGAGAATTGCGGAAAAATTTATGCGGAATGATGTCGTATCGCAATGATTTTTGTTCAAATTATAGTACACCCTCATCAAACCTCGTAGTCTCACAGCTATATAGGTTAAGGTACTAATAGTGAAGTATGTATTCGGTACCTCCAGGTGCCTTCAGCAATTCTACACATATAAATGATAAATCGACTGAATTGTTTTCCGTTTGTCGGGTTCATAATAATGAATGTGTACCATTTGTTAATGTTTGACCACATTATCAATCATTATACTACACTCCTTCTTAACTGTTCAGCGCTTCCATTGGATAGCTTTTTGTAGTCGATGAACTAAACCCCTTCTCACATGTTCTAGTTGCCCCGGAAGCAGACTGCAGTTGGAGTTCTCATAGCAACAGAGTTTTTATAGCAACAGCAACCATGACAGACAAAACAGCGGCGATAGAAGCAGCACAAAACGTAACGCATGACGCTATTCACGAGTTTGTGGTCGTGATTTTCATGATAGGAGTGCTGGCGCTCGCATTCTGGGTCGCCCTCATGATATGTCCACCACTGTGCAGGTCACCTCCCAGTCGACCACAGCAGCTACTAGATGAGTAGTATGGACAGCAACCACTGGTAGTGTGATCAACTCATATAGACGCTGGTGGGTATCAGAGAGACCTAATAATGGGCGATGCATGGACGTCCAGAACTGTCATATGTGCATTGAGCAGTTTTCGGATATTACACACTTTTGTTGATGAACCTAACAATGACAGATTAACAATGACAGAAACTGTGACCAGTGTGTAGCTATTATATTGAAACAACCAACTTCATTCATAACAATTTTCGACTTCCGAATTTTACAATTAAACAAAATATAATCATCATATTGAGTAGATTTAAGATTTACAGCTCTTAGTTTTTAAACGAATTTGTCGAATTTTATTCCTGAGTGTCAAGCGCAGATCAGTCGATACAGTTGCTACAACATTGTGTACAACATGCATATTACATCGTAAACAAACTACATTGCACATTATACATTCGGAAATCCGTATCAGATGGCACTTGAGGCGTTTTCTAGCAATTATCTAATCGGAAACAGTTTGTGATAACTGCCAGCAGCTGGATAAGCAACTATGAACTATAATTATAGTACCTGCCACGAGATAAATTTACCAAAACCCCGTACAAAAAATTAGTCAATCTGTTCGAAATTTGGACAGGGATGAAAAAAAATTTGGGACAGTCATGCTGGAATTGTTCCAGACTTTCACATGAAATAGCAAATGTCCGCTTAGAAAAGACTCTCCACATTCTATCATTAGGGAGATGTGGTGCCAACTGTCTCCTGATTATATTAACAAGAGTGTTATCAGGAAAGTTAACAGGAGTGTTAACAGAGGTGTTAACATGGTGTTGTTAACGAGGTGTTGTTAACAGTAACAGCCCCCCTCTGATGTAGATGGTTCAGTCTTGTCCTTTAGCTTGACCTCTATGAGGTCCTCATTATTCTTACCCTCTCCCCCTGAGTCCATGCCTGGTAACGCGGCTGCTATCCGCTTGAATAACTGAAAATTATGGTTTTTGACCAATAAAATGGTTTCGCCAATGCCCAAATTATAGTTCTTTCTCAATTCTTTAAATTAAAAAGCAGACAGCAGTGTCACTGGCTCAGAACCTATGAGTTACTGCTTTATGTCTGCTTTTTGACAGGAACATTCTGACAACTGAAAATGAATGAAATACATTTGCGTTCGTGACGTCATAATGGCTTACGTGTGGCGTTATATCTACAATATCTCAGAATGTACACGCGTGTTCAATATAGAATCGTTCGGCGCGCGCGACAAACTTAACGCTCAATATTCTGTGTGCCACTGTGCCATTCAACATTTCTAGAACGGTGGAGCCTTTCGAGAAATCGATTATTGGTTTTAGGAAGACTATTCGTCCTATTAAGTTACCCTTGTTACTTAATGAATGCTTATGTAGTGAGAGTTTGTGTAATGGAATGTTTGCGAATATTATGCTACATGATGCTGTAGTATTCTCCAAGTTTTAAGTAAACAGAAGATGCAAACACATCGGGTCGCAAGTGTGCTTCTCCACACAGTGTATCATAATGGACATTCATAGTTGCATGAACATCGATTATACACAACAATACACACACACAATGTAGATATGGTGGTAGCATGCTACAATGACAAGTGTCAGAGTGCATAATATTACAAGCTGTGAAGAATGAACTTATTTGAGAGGATTTAATCTCAGAAATGCAATGCATGGTTCCATGAAATGTACTTTCTACGAGTAATTCTGCTGGTGTGAATTTATGAACTTGTGAAGGTAAGAGAATGTACCTGTAAAAGTAAGTACATGTAAAGATTATTTAATGTTATCATTACGAATGTTCCGACTATCAATCACCTGTTTGACATTGTATCCTGCTTTTGCACTCGTCTCGATGAACATGACGTTCAGTTCCTGTGACTTCTTCTCTCCTTCGTCAATCGGTACTTGCCTGGAAATTAGTATTGTTTAGCATACCAGGAATAAGGAATAGGGATAGTTGTATCATTGGTACAAAATTCCAGCTACTGTATCATGTATGATTACAATCAATCGTAGCAGGAATATTTACTGTTCGGTTACTGTTGTCTTAGCATCAGAGAAGAATCGAAAAGTCATTGGCCAAACAATTCTTCGTTATTTGTCTAGTAACAAGTTACAACAGTTGAGACACATGGAAACTGTCAATTGTGTCTCTATGAGGGCCATGATTATCGATAAGACAATGATGCAACACTTTTCAAGTGTCAATGCCATTAACTTCCCAAAACAGGAAACTTATTGTTACTAAATGAAGTCAGCAGCCGTGTATACTCCCAGTGACAAAGTATACTGTATATAGAAACCTTGAAAGAGCTTCACTGGCTCTGGGCTCCCTATCCAAATTAGAATTGAATTCAAAGTTCTACTGATTGTGTTCGAATGCTTGAGATGATGTGGACCAGACCATTTGACATCAATGCTCAGATACGCTGACTCTATTCATTTCATTTAACTATTTGAACCACGTGTCAGTACTCAGTATGGTGAACGCGCTTTCCAGAAATGATGACCTAATTTTTGGAGCAATCTCCCCACTGAACTAAAAAGTTGTTCCTCTATAGACATTAGACACTCCTCTGCACTCAAAACCTTCCTGTTTAAGAATGCTTTTGAATGTTAATATAGAAAGCTTTTGAATAATGCCATCATAGATACAATTCATTTGACCATTATTCATTTGTTTTTCTGACAGTACAGCATCAATTACACACTCTAAATCCTGTATCTTTGTTATTTTCAGTTGTATCTGTATATTAAGTTTTCATCGGTTTTGGTTGATTAATTTGCTTTCGATGCAAAGTTGTGCATTTTTCAGTTGATGTGCCTCAATAATGTTTAAGTTTAATTTATTATTAGTGAGTTCCAACTGTTGTTATAACACAATGTTGAAAATGACTGCTCTAAAATTGAGGTTAGATGCAGTGCATGTGGAATGTGGGTTGTAGATAATGCAATCATCAATCAAATAGTGACGTGAGTCCAATGAGAGAGATTGCTTGTATGATGTATCGACGTCATTGCGTACCTCTTATCTGCTAGATCTGTCTTATTTCCAACCAGCATTATAATGACGTCATGGCCTCGTTCAGTTCTGACGTCATCTATCCATTTGTTAACTTGCTGGAATGAACTTGCATCTGATGGTGAGGGGTGTAGTATAAGAAAGACGTTAAAGAGATCAGGGGAGTTGAAAATCGAAATAAATGCTCAAATACAATGACTGATAATACATAGTCTGATGATTTTACTTGAAAAGTAATCTATGGAATTGGTTATGACACTGCATTACTGACTTGTGATGTCATAGACCACAACAGCTACAGTGGAATCTCTGATGTAGGATGGAATAAGACTCCTGAATCTCTCTTGCCCAGCAGTGTCCCACAACTGTAACCTGACCGTCCTATCTTCCAGATACATGGTCTTGGAGAGGAAATCTATACCAATTGTTGCCTGATTATGGGACATAAATGATAATTCACAATGACTTTTTTAATCACTAATGCTTCACAGTTTCTAGGATATCAATACTTTCTAGGATATTAAATCAGGAAAATTATACAATACGGATAGAACCAAAAACATCATCAAATAACATGCATGTAAATTGCAAAATGAGTGAATGAACTTCAACTTACTTGGTAGGTAGTATCAAAACTGTCATACATAAACCGTGTGATCAGAGATGTCTTTCCAACTGAAATCAAAATGTCAATCTGAATAACATTTCAATCAAGGTTGATGTCAATGATTGTATTCTAAGAAATAATTAGGGTTTCTGAAGATGCAAGCATAGGATGGGAAATAATGAATGGCCATTTTGAGATATGTAAGACGTCATGCAGACACATGTCAAGGCAAGTTTTCATGATGAGCTAAGGTTCCAAAACTAGAGAATGAGCTCAGTCTCTCAGTTGAAATTGAGGTTATTTCAGGAATATGAGGGAGCATGCTAGGGTAAAGATAGTAAGCTGGAACAGGTCAGTCATACAAATTAAAAGAATTTGTGTGAGTTGAAAACCAAATCATTTCTCACCAGATTGCTCTCCAAGGAATACAACTTTAAATTTCCTGAGGGGATTGCTGTATTCTGCCATCTCATAACACCTAGCAATAGTGAATTGTGATTAGGAATTCGGAATTCCATAATATTTTTGAGCAACATGTACATAGAACAGTGGTCCACTAACACAGCTTACTTAAACCAGCGCCAAGTCCCCAAATGACAATAACTGTACTGTAATTGGGATTGTAATTTCAGTTTTGAATTGTGATTCCAGTTGGCAATGCTAGGCCCAGCTGACACTACATAAACTACAGGTCTACAAACCTACAAGTCTACAAAGAATAGATTTACAGGAATATATTAGCATCTTTTCTTTCTTGTAACTGCTACAAGGATGACTGCTACAGGATGAAAGAACTGATTAACTTGGGGGAATAAATTAAGTTGAAGTAACACAAGGGTGCAGCGCAGGTGACTTCTCACATATATTTGTAGGGCAAAAACACAGGACTTAGGACAAGGATATAGTGCAAATTCCATTTTTAGTTTACTGAGTAGAATAGGGGTGCGCAATGTAAGTTACTTTTATAATTCAATAACTCAAACGTTGTAGGGTTTTTCCCTACCGTTGGATGGCGCCGCGCAATTGTTATTCCTTCAGCGAGGATAAAATCGGCCGCTAGCGATAAGCGAGGATATGGCATGGTAGTGAGAAATCATACAACAATTTTGCCGCTCGGATGTTAACTGTCGACTGTTTTTTGCGCGCGACTGTCTTTTGCGCGACGCGCGCGCATCAAAGCAAAGGTCGATGAAGGCGCGCGTAAAAAACATCCGGCAACTCCAGACTTAAACGCGGCAAAATTTATTCCAGATACAAATTTTAGTTGCCGGATGTTATCTGTCCACTGTTTCTTGCGCGCGGCGCGCGCGCCTTCATCGAAGGCCGAAACAGTTTCGGCCTTCGATGAAGGCGCGCAAGAAACAGTGGACAGATAACATCCGGCAAAATTTTAGCACGCGTTGCGCACTAAAACTTTCCACACTCAGTTTTATCATATCATTGTTGGTCAATGGTCGACCAACAATGATATAATAAAAGTGCGTGTCATGTTGGAAACTTTAGGGCTTAGTTGGTCGACAATTGATATTCATTTTTTATTTAGATAACCTTGGTAATGTAATTTATTCTAGGGGGCCCACAAGAAGTCATGATTAACATCAAGATCATTACATCATTTAGATAACCTTAATATTGGATTTGAATTTTGAGAAGAAATTATCATTGAAAGAATAGTTGATTTGATAAGCCATAATGTGTTTTATTGCACCTTTCTACTTAAGGCAGACATCCATGTACTTGTTTCATCACCAACACTGATTGCCCATGCCTCACGTGAGTATGCAAATTGGTGAACTGCAAAATTGAGACATCTTCCTACAATTTTACTACTTCCTGCAATTTTTCAGCAATAAGTTTTGATTAGAACAATTTTCAGGGTGTTGCTGACAAGCAATATGAGCAGTACTTAGGCTTACTTGCTCAGCGCAACAAGTGAGTAATTCAACCCTCCTGCATGACTTAAGGACACTAACTATTACTATCTGGGTCAATGGTGTAGTTCAAGGGACAGTGTCTAAAGCAGTGGTGGTGGTTCTTATCCCAACCCATCCTTGAATTGTTACTTACAGGATTTTGCTGATTTACTCATTTTCATAACAATAGGTCATTACAGGATATTGCTGGTCATTACAGGATATTGCTGATTTATTCATTTTCATAACAATAGCTCTGTCTGGTCAGGTCATCAATTATTACATACAACTACTGCCATGTCTACTGTCTAGCATCTAACTGTACTGTTTATTGTATATTAATGGATCTTTGATTCACAGGTTGAAACATTTTCTTCAGATTACTTCGCAAGTTGAAAGAAAAGGATGACAATCAGAAAGTTCTTGAGAGAAGGGAGCAAGGATTCACTCTTTATTTGAATGGAGCAAATAGTGCTTCAGCCAAGGCATCGAAACCTAAAAACTCTGCTAAAAGTAAGAATATCTGAGGCAGATATTTGTGAAATGCTACATGTTTCTTACTACATTGCTACACTTCTTTGTATGTGACTACTGACTAAGCTGTAACTCCGTTTTCAGCTCCTCGTCGTAGGGAGACTGATGTACCGCAAAATGACAATTCACAGTGAGTGGCAACTTGATTTGAGAGATCCTTTCACTTTCCATATTTCACATTTGTGCTCACATATTATCAAGCCCCATGTGTAATATTGGTCCCTCCAGAGAAAGACAAGGGACGAAGTCTAGAAAAGGGTGGACACATGTGAGTATGATGATTGAGGATGTATTCTAGACACATATCATCATCTGATATATTTCATTTTCTGTGAAACAAGATGATGATACATTTTTATGGCATTGTCAACTGTCGCCAGAGGAGCATTTCACACGAATTCAGTAATATCATAATGGAACGCCTCTCTTTTCATCACCTCAAGAGTCAAGATCCATGCCACTCCTCCCCTCTCACCCTCTCTCTTTATGTACACCGCAACTTACATCAGTCACTTACCTTACTCACTCGTTATACTGTAGCAAATGATACCTTTGGTTGAGAGTCAGGGTGTGGCCCCGAGCATATAAATGTGTAGAGGGGACCATACCCCATTTTCCATTTCTGTGTTTCCCTTCTCGGTCACCCATGTTACAACGATTCAATCGGAGTAGAACAAGTCACTCTAGATGAACTCGAGACTCTCAAGTCTTGAGAGTGATGTCGAATTCTTCCATTTAACTTTTCATTTCAATTTTCAACTCCGAAGTAAGAAATTAATTAAGATATGATACTCACATTTCCCTTATCTCCTGTGTTCTTAGCATAGGTAGATATGTCTCGAGAAGTATCTCTCACGAGAATCGAGCGCTTTGCAGCAGCTCACAGACTTTACATCAAATCAAAGACAGAAGAGGAAAACTATGAGATTTTCAACAAGTGTAGCTGGGAAAATGGCCACGGGCACAACTACAAGGTGAGTGACGTCTGAATTTCACAAAATATCCAGTGGAATAAGGAACAAGGATGTACCACACAATGCACTGTTTTAACCAACCCTGACTCTAACTCGGCTATCAATCACACTGTCTTCCCTCTGCCCTCGCAATTCTGTCCTCTTTGCAGGTGTACTACACGGTGAGAGGAAAGGTAGACCCCACCACTGGGATGGTGATCAACATAGACATCATGAAAACTCAGATTAAACGTGTTCTCAACATTGTCGACCACAAATTCCTCGACAAGGACGTTCCCTTCTTCGAGTCTAATCCGAGCACAGTGGAGAATATTGCGATGTTTTTCTGGGAGGAGTTGAAGGATAAACTGCCTGAGGGTGTCCTATTAGAGGAGATTAAGATATACGAGACGGACAATAATTTTGCTGTTTACAGGGGTTAGACAGCTGCAGGCACGAGGAAGTGTTAAACTAGAGGGGAAGTGAGGTAGAGTAGAGGGGAAGTGAGGTAGAGTAGTAGGGAAGTGGGGTAGAGTAAAGGGAAGTGAGGTAGAATAGTAGGGAAGTGAGGTAGAATAGTAGGGAAGGTAGAGTACAGTTGGGTAGAGGGGAGAGCTTAGGCGTAGAGTGGTTAGGTATTCCCCTAGTTTTTCCTGATTATTCTGTGCTTTTCTAAGTAGCTGATATGTCATTACTTTATGTTAGATTAATTGCTGTTGCTGTGATTATCATTCCAGTTGTTGAGCATCTTCAATCGAGTTTAAATGGCTAACCGGAAACTAAACTTCTCAGCTCAATTAGTCTCTCACGAGTGTAATTTGTTACACCATCAATCAAAACTTCAGTATCACGTAGCGAATCAGTTATCATAATAAGAATTAAGAAGTTGTAGGTAGCTTCTCTAAAAACTGAAGACAGGACACAGTCTTGATCTAATGCTTCGCCATCATCTACAGGAATCTATTGATATCGCTACGGAAACAGGGCGCAGTATTCACATCAAGGCAAATGGTGAGTTTATCTCCATCGATAACAGACAATGTGTAATGTGCAGTGTTTTGGACCTGCAAAATGCCTCAAATAGTGCGCTGTGAACCTGTGATACTTGCTTGTTTCATTATTATGATTATGATGTCTCATCATATGTGTACATCATGTTTCATGTAACTATGTTGTGTTGTTATGTAATGACGGTTATGCTATATACGCATATCCGGTATACCACCTATGCCTTTGTATTTTTGGACGCTGAGTCAATTCCTGCTCGAATTTTGGCCCTGCGGAGTTGTCTGTCACGTTACATCGGGCCTCACTTTTTAGAAGAGATTGAAATTTCCTCTGATTTCCTGAGGAGCTAGCCCCGAAATTCCCACAGATTCGAATTCGTCCTATTCTCGTATCCTATTTGCAGAATGAAATCCGGAGTTTTTGCTCCTGATGAGTTGACACCTGGGGGCAGGTAGGAGCAGTTGCAAAATGAGTAAGTTGAGATATTGGGGAGCGGAATTGTTTGTGAGAAAGTTGTTAAGGGAGTGTGAGACTGGGTGGTGGATTTGGATTCACAACTCCAGAGCACTGGAGATTTTCGAGATTGCATTAGACACATAGATGTTAATTGTTTTGTGAGATCGTCATCAATAAACCTCTTAAACGATATTAATCCGTTTATAATTCGAATTGAATTAAGTCGGTTAATCGATAGATTTTTATGAAGAAAAAGCTACGAGCTAAGTGTAAGGCAGGCAAATGATCAGATATACGCTGAATGACAATGATCATAGTTCATTTAAACGGTGCTGTATTTACATTGTGTTTTGATTGGAGTTAAAGATGGGTTTGTTGTCACAGTTTGTCGTCACTGTTTTGTCAGCATTGTGACTTATCTTGTTACAGAACTAAAGAGCAAACTCAAGGACGAAGAAGAAGAAGATCAACAGAACAGAAGTGATGTGAGTACGCTCCTTATTATTTATCTTTTGTCATTCGTGGATAAATTTCAAAAATTCGAAGAATGGCCAAAGAATGAATGGTTACATGCTTATTACTAGTAAAAAATACCTGTAAAAAGTTTTCATTTCGGCGCTCTGTGCGACAAAGTTTTATTTCCGCGCGCCGCGCGGCTTGCTCGTAGCTTCTACCTGGCAGCTGGCCTCATACCCGTACTTCACGAATCACGTATTATGACTTCTGAAAAGTGAAATTCCATTTTACCATTCTTTGATGTGTGTGATATGGTATAAGGACAATGTTCGATAGAGTACCTCAGAGTCCCTTATGAATGAACACTGGCCTTGGACGGACAACCAAAATTTCAAGTTAAGCTGATAATCGGTNACACACACACACACACAAACTACCCCCTGCTCCGAGAATTGTAGTCAAATCTCAGCTGGAAGAGATACTTCACATTGATCTGGGCTACGTCGTAGACAATGTACTCGTTGTACAGGAGACTAGACTCCTCAGCATCGGACTGTTCAGTTGGTGGGCCGAGCGGGACCACACAACCGTTAGGGAGGGTGTGATAGGAGCTG